>CM060948.1:192430376-192542876 GCA_030765055.1 Mantis religiosa | reverse complement strand
GCACCGGTATTTTAAAATTCTTCATATGCAAATATGACAATCTTTATTTAAAACTGATAATTTCGCCGATATATGAAATAGTTGACCAAGAAATACACTTGTGAAGTTGGAAAAACTAAGACCCTGCTACGTATGTTCAGAAGAAGCTGTATAATTCCTGGCTCTGACATCTTTTGCTCCGTCAGATTAACATCCATTTTCACAAAAATTTAGAGTTGTAGCAACAAGTTTATTCTGCCAAATGCACATAAAATAGTTGCGTAAGCACACACACACACACACACACACACACACACACACACACACACACACACACACACACACACACACACACACGAGTCGAATTGACCTAGTTGTCGACGGGGCTCTTAAACCTAATTCCCTCCCTGTAGGTACATATAAAGTTGATCATTGCAACTGCAGATAAGAAACATATGAAAGTCAATGTCGTTCGTTATTTCCATAGCTAAAACTGAGAAGTTCCTCTGCGTTAATTTGGCTTCAGTAACTTTTAATTTGGAGACGATTATTTTCTGAGGTACTCTCACCTGAGTGAAGTGCATAATAAGCACTGACGTGCTCAAGATTCGAAATTTCAGCAAGATTAACATTTTTATGTTATTTTCTTGACTTTAAATAAATCGCTCTCGAAGCGATATAGGTAAATACGTATGTGTCATTCAGACTGTTACTTACGGAAACGTTGAAACCTCAATGTGTGATGATCCCTGTCGTTTGCACGACATTTAACGGAGATGCGAGAATAAGTACACAAACTAAGCTCGTTGAAAGCGCCTTTAGTGCACCTAGAGCTTACGAAAATTAAAATATGTTCTGCATGAAAATATCAGATATATGAGAACAGTTTCTGAGAAACGATAAATACGTCTCTGCATTCAGGTGTAGAGGAAATCAATAGAAACCAACAAGGTTAGGAATGATTCCGCCCTAAACGTTTAGCTGGAACCTCTTGTAGATGTCTGTCATGAGGTTTTATATAGGTCCAGCTATGAGCTCTAAGATAATTGAAGATAACTCCGCTAATAAACTCAGCCGCTTTAGTGAACAAGTCGCATGCTGCGAAATTCATTAACTTAGCCACCGTTCTGTAATATAAAAAGGTATAACGTTCTACTTAACTCAAAAGTCCGCCGCATTTAATCCTTGCACTAGCTGAGGTGAAGCGAGTACTGAAAATTGCCATGCAAAATTCTCCAGATACTCATGCAACTAACGTCTGACCGTACTGCAATCGTCTTGTGCTTCCTCATAGGTTTGCAGGCATATTACGAAGAGGTCATTCTTCAAGGATAATGCTTTGTACCTCTCTTGATCTTCCAACATCCGAAACACTCCTTCAAATGGACCTTTTCTCAAACTTTGATGCATTAGTAAGAATCTTTGTGAACAAGTCATCCTAATGCAGAAACAATCCATCGCAACACAAGGCCATATATTTTGTACAGAAAGTATTTTCTTCTGCCTTATGTGCTCTACAAGAAACAAGCAATCACAATAATTTTATTCCATTGTTAATTTTTTTAGTCTTCAGAACAATCTAATACTAAAATGCAATAAACAAGTCACGAACAATTTAATTGAAATAATTGCTATTGCCAAATCCTTTAACAACTCTCTAAAAACTATTTTCAAGCTCATGATCATATGAACTTTTTACTACATTGATTTTTGGACTTCGTCCCCGAAAACATTTGACATATATAAAGAAACATGTGTATATCCTGTATAAATTAATTGTACTGGTATTGACTCTTGACAGCATTTTTTTTAAATAACGTCCTCCAACGTTAAGTCATATCGAACGATAAGTGAAATGGCTGAAATGATATTCAAATGTGCCCTGGGTCCATAGAGCTTAGAGTTAAACGATATTCATATTTCAGAATAAGAGAAAACCCCGGAGAAAACTGACTCACCCTGACGGAGATTCGAACTCGAAGACTCTTGGATGTGGGGCAGATACGCTACCACCTACGCTACAGATATAATGACACATATATGTGATACATAGATTAAAGAAATAAGTATACATATTTTATAAAAGTATGTAATAAAAATGAATGTGAATATTATTACGTTTTTTGGACCTGCACTGACTCACCCTGGCCGAGATTCGAACTCGAAGACTCTTAAATGTGAGGCAGACACATTACCACCTACGCTACAGATATGGCAGATATGTGTGATACATACACTCCTGGAAATGGAAATAAGAACACATTGACGCCGGTGTGTCAGACTCACCATACTTGCTCCGGACACTGCGAGAGGACTGTACAAGCAATGATTACACGCACGGCACACCGGACATACCAGGAGCCGCGGTGTTGGCCGTCGAATGGCGCTAGCTGCGCAGCGTCTGGGCACTGCCACCGTCATTGTCAGCCAGTTTGCCGTGGCATACGGAGCTCCATCGCAGTCTTTAACACTGGTAGCATGCCGTGACAGCGTGGACGTGAACCGTATTTGCAGTTGACGGACTTTGAGCAAGGGCGTATAGAGGGCATGCGGGAGGCCGGGTGGACGTACCGCCGAATTGCTCAACAGGTGGGGCGTGTGGTCTCCACAGTACATGAATGTTGTCGCCAGTGGTCGGCGGAAGGTGCACGTGCCCGTCGACCTGGGACCGGACCGCAGCGACTCACGGATGCACGCCAAGACTGTCGAATCCTACGCAGTGCCGTAGGGGACCGCACCGCCACTTCCCAGCAAATTAGGGACACTGTTGCTTCTGGGGTATCGGCGAGGACCATTCGCAACCGTCTCCATGAAGCTGGGCTACGGACCCGCGCACCGTTAGGCCGTCTTCCGCTCACGCCCCAAAATCGTGTAGCCCACCTCCAGTGGTGTCGCTAAACGCGTGAATGGAGGGACGAATGGAGACGTGTCGCCTTCAGCGATGAGAGTCGCTTCTGCCTTGGTGCCAATGATGGTCGTATGCGTGTTTGGCTCCGTGCAGGTGAGCGCCACAATCAGGACTGCATACGACCAAGGCACACAGGGCCAACACCCGGCATCATGGTGTGGGGAGCGATATCCACACTGGCCGTACACCTCTGGTGATCGTTGAGGGGACACTGAATAGTGCACGGTGGATCCAAACCGTCATCGAACCCATCGTTCTACCATTCCTAGACCGGCAAGGGAACTTGCTGTTCCAAAAGGACAATGCACGTCCGCATGCATCCCGTGCCATCCAACGTGCTCTAGATGGTGTAAGTCAACTACCCTGGCCAGCAAGATCTCCGGATCTGTCCCCCATTGAGCATGTTTGGGACTGGATGAAACGTCGTCTCACGCGGTCTGCACGTCCAGCACGAACGCTGGTCCAACTGAGGCGCCAGCTGGAAATGGCATGGCAAGCCGTTCCACAGGACTACATCCAGCATCTCTACGATCGTCTCCATGGGAGAGTAGCAGCCTGCATTGCTGCGAAAGGTGGATATACACGGTACTAGTGCCGACATTGTGCATGCTCTGTTGTCTGTGTCTATGTGCCTATGGTTCTGTCAGTGTGATCATGTGATGTATCTGACCCCAGGAATGTGTCAATAAAGTTTCCCCTTCCTGGGACAATGAATTCACGGTGTTCTTATTTCAATTTCCAGGAGTGTAGATTAAAGAAATAAGTATACATATTTTATAAAAGTATATAATAAAATAAGTGGGAATATTATTACTTTTTTGTTGGATCTGCACTTTCACTGCTAAATACCAATATAATTATTTAGACGAATAGTCTGTAATACATTTAAGAAATAGGTAATATCTAGTTTCCAGTTATTTTGGATATTATAAGCATTAACAGTAACTTTCCAGTATTATGTAAATTATAATTTAATTGCAATTTATTTTATTTTCCTTTATTTTCATGTTTTGTTTTTGGTTAAATTTGCACAAAATTGTATCAACTAATAAGATAAGGAAAATAATTAGAAGTTTTGGAATATATTTTATTGTAGTTGACTGAATACCAGACCGTAATATTATATATTTATCTCAACGTATACCACTTAAGCAAGCTGAGTTAGATAGCAGGCGAGATGTTGTGGCTAACAGAACTACAAACAGGAAAACATATTTTGAAATTGAAAATGCAATGTGGACACATAAACCATTAATCATAATTTACATATATTGCAATGTATATTTTAAGAGATAGCATTTACTAATCAGCTGCCTCCTACAAATTCCACTGCTGCTTATTACCACTTTCTGCTATTAACTTTTGGCCTCAGATATAGATAGGAATATCTTCGGATTATGTCAATGACATCTGTATGCTGGAAGACAATCTCGCGCAGACAACCTCCATGAAGCACTTTTTGTGTGTAATTTACGGCCTCCAACGTTAAGTCACATTGGAAGATGAATTATATTGGTGGAAATGTTGCTCAAGTGAGTCCGGGGTCCATGGAGCTCAGAACTAAAGTCTGTCTAGTCAATAGGTGTGCAGTTCGAGCTCAAAGGAACCTGACCCTCCCGCCCACTAATGACCGTCATAAATATATCTCCACACTTCAGAAATGGAACACTGTCGTTGAGGACCAATAGCAACCCTGATTTTCTTGAAATGACAGTCGTACGTTTACTTCACGTGGAGTCACAGTTGCCAAAGTTCCAACTTCCAGTTGATCTGTTTCTTTAGGTGCAGAATTGTGTCACGATGTGGAGACCGTGGGAGGGAAATGCAATGGTAAATGCAAATGAAGTAGTAGATAACTTTCAGTCAAGTGAAAACAATCAAAGTGATGACAATAGTGTGAATAACTGGGCCGAGTTATATTACTGGAAAAGCCTCGAAAAACAAAGTTATAACGGGAACTGTTTCTAAGCAAATTCCAGCGCTTGTTTGGAATACATAAATATGTGCTGAAAAATAATCTTGGTAAGGGGTCGTGCAATGAACCTGATGATAAATTCTGGGTATTCACAGAAATACAGTAAGAAATATTGTGACGAAAGAAATACCAAAGACGCCGATCAAGTGTGAAAACAAAAGGAAACGTTTCTCTAAAGTAGATAATTTCACATGCGATTTAATTCGCCGAAAAATTTAGAGATTCTATGCAAAAGGGAGAGCGCCCACCTTAGACGAATTGGTTGCACATTTGCAAGAAATTTATGATTTTCCTTATGGGCACTGCACTTTGCGCGGTCTCCTAAAGGAGCTGGGTTTCGAATACCGCACTTTGAATAAGATAAGGGTTATTATGGAATCCAGTAGAATTGTAGCTTGGCGACATATATGTCAAAACTAAGGAAGTTTCGCAGTAATGGACATAAGATAATTTATTTAGAGGAAACCTCGTACGATACCAATGACGTATCGAGAAAGGTGGCAACCTTGCAGAACGGTCTGGGAGAAGGAGGGTCGGGGTTTTAAAATGATTATAAGGGTTCGTCAAAGGTGTCGGCCGACGTGCACACGAGTTAACTAAACAGACTTTACCCAACATTCGTCTTTAACAATAAGGGAAACCCCCGGAAAAACCTTATCCAGGTAACTCACCTGGACCGAGATTCGAACTCGGGACCTCTTGAACGTGAGGCAGACATGCTACCATCCACGCTACTGAGGCGGGCGGAAGCAGTTTTAGATAGAGCAATATAATTAATTGTTCAATTCAAATACTTCACTAGAGTCTTGTTTCCTCTACGCTAATTGTTAAAGGTATTGTTCTATATATTGTTTAATTGGACTTATATTATTTTGGAATTAAAGAAAGACTTCGTTTCTTATTTACAGGAGCAGAATGGAAGCTATTGACAGAGGACGAGAAGCGTCCGTTCATTGACGAAGCGAAGAGACTGCGAGCAATGCACATGAAGGAACATCCCGACTACAAATACAGGCCAAGGCGGAAACCCAAAACGTTAAGGAAAGAGGGCTACCCCTACTCCATACCTTACCCCTCCGTCCCCATGGACGCCCTTCGTGCAGGTCAGTTTATTGCTTTTCGTAACTGTGTAATTATAAGCAACTGGAAAATCTCGTGGTACAGTACATGGATATTTCACACCTCTCTGTAGAATTTTTTTAGGAATCAATTATACCTATCCCATTTTCATGTACCTTTGTAATCTACGTCTTCACTATTTATATCTCTGACTTCAAATTCTCATTGAAATACCGTATCTACATTATTATTATTATTATTATTATTATTATTATTATTATTATTATTATTATTATTATTATTATTATTATTATTATTATTATTATTATTATTATTATTATTATTATTATTATTATTATTATTATTATTATTATTATTATTATTATTATTATTATTATTATTATTATTATTATTATTATTATTATTATTATTATTATTATTATTATTATTATTATTATTATTATTATTATTATTATTATTATTATTATTATTATTATTATTATTATTATTATTATTATTATTATTATTATTATTATTATTATTATTATTATTATTATTATTATTATTATTATTATTATTATTATTATTATTATTATTATTATTATTATTATTATTATTATTATTATTATTTTTATTATTATTATTTTTGTTGCTGTTGTTTTCAGTCCGCATTGAGCCGCCAACTGACCCAAAACCTAATTTATACTATCTTACTTAAGCCATGCATTAGATCTTTTAAATTACCAGTATTTCGTTACTGGAATCGAGGTGACGATGGGACCGCTTATTAACAGCTTCTTTGATTAAAAATTCAATCAAGATAATAAAACACACGATCGTGGAAAAAAAATGGTTTTCAATATATGTGTGTATGAAGTGCATGCCAGAGACTCAGAAATGAGTGTTGGCCATAAGCCCGGCATCTTTTAATGAAAGTTTTGCTAGCAAAATATAGTTTTGGCAATACGTATTATGTTGAGATATTCGATTGAGAATACTATTCTCTTGAAAATTGTATGTTTAACTTTTGTATGCGCATATGCTCTTTATTCTTTTCAGGTCAATAAAATCGAGTGTCAAGTCGAGCTATCGCGAGCAGCTTCTGTGGCGTTGGCACTTCTTTTTGACACTCCAATTTATTGACATGAAAATAACAAATAATATACAAGCACACAAAATCTAAACACACTATTTTATGCAATATATAATTCTCTGTCGGATAGCATAATAGCTTTTTAGCCAATCCATTACAAAAATGCTCGAGTTCGATTCTATAATAATGCACTTCCTGCACACACAGTTCAATATACCAATCGTTACTATAGGTATATTCGTATTCAGAGGGTTTCTCCTTTATCCTGCCAGTAATTGCATTGCGTTTTCTGAGTACCTCGCTGGCAACTGAGGAGAAGCCGCAATAATGACTATGATTTCAATTAGCTAGTTTACAGCACTAGGTATAAGCTATTTCTTGCCTCTAACAGACTGCGCCGGCGTCGAAACTTACACTCACCTTGTACACAGCTTGCTTTGTTATATACGGCGGTTATTATAGAAAATTATTAAGATATAAGTAGCTGAATTCTCTAAACGAATTGTGTTTTAAAAGCAACAAGCATACTTACATAAACAATTTACCTTTGTTCAAACTACGGCGTGTGCAGTACTATATTACTTAGTAACAATAAATAACCCATCATTTAGATTTAAAAGTGAGGATATTTTAACGGAGCTTTCGTTGGCCGGGATGATACAAAGAAAAGAAAAGTAATATTGTAAACTAAAATAGTTAACATATCAACGAATCGAATTTCTGTTTAAAAACTAATAAGGTTAAATAACAATTAAAGCTTGAAGAATATCCTAGCAAATCACAAAGTCTTACATACTTGTTACAGAATGCCTTGTAAATATTAATTATCAAGTGAATATCAATAATCCTTGAACTCAGGTGTATATACGATACATACTACATTTGCATTTCTTTTACAAGCAAATATTTCACAAAGAATGCATTGCAAGAGCTTAAGATCTCAATGAAACTCCTAAGGTCAAATACTGTGTTTCTTTAAGGTGGAAAATAAATTACAAAAAGTCCAAAGAAGATTTAAAAACACGATCTCTATGTACCAGTTATATGAAAGTAATTTATAATGAGAATATCTTTAGAGACTACTGGTAGAAAATTCAAGATATACATTTCATTTTCCATGAAAACGTCTTAAACATATATTTTAATCAAAATCTTTAAGACTATCTTTGAGAAAATTTTCTAAAAATGTTCTATTCAAAGAGTATTTTGAGGTAAGGGTTGCTTCAAAATATTTATCGCATCCCTGCAGGATGCTAAACTTAAGTATCAAATTTTGGCATTTAAACAATTGTTTTTAGCGATGCAGCATACAGGTGAAATGGGATATAGAATTTTTTAGTGGAATACAATAGAACCTCTACTTACTGCTAATAGAGAATGTAAACATAGATTAGTTATAAATTAGCGCAAGGACAAGAAAATAATTTTTCTGACAAAAAAAAACAAGTATTTTAGTCTAATAAACTACCAATTCCTCTGTATTGCAGCTAATCCACGGTTATTACATCTTGTATGTTTCATACGCATTGAACGTTGTGATAATGTTAGAACTGAGAGTAAACTAATATTAAGGATTTGAGGATATAAAATCATAACTTTTAAACGCTATTCTGGGACTGCGTAGCAAAGCTTATACAGCTGGAAATACCCAATAAGGTTGCTCTTATGTGGATGTCTCGACATGAGGGAATCTTGGACAGTGAAATAATGAATCCCCGCTGAGCTATTTACTGAACAGGCACCAACTTTTGTCACTCCTTTAATTACTGTTCGAACAACCATTGCTCAGTAGATTAGCCATTTCCAGCATAGGCCATGGGCTCAAAGAGTAGCAGAGTAAGCGAATGATGTGTAAAATGTCAGCACTCACAGAAGTATAAAAATTCAACATATCAGAAATAAATTAAATTACTGGATAATTAATGGAATGTTTTAAGTCAGGGATTATCTATAATGGGAATTTTAAACCAAGAACCTGAAAGTAGGCTGTGCAATAAAAACATCGTAACTGCTTATATAATCCTAAATATAAAGCCTCAGATAGGAAAAGATGTAAGTTAATACATATATTTTCAATGAAAAGTTTGATGGAGTTAAATATGATAAGGAGTTTACAATTACCAAACATTTAGTTAAATTTAGTTGCTAATAATTTTATTGTTCCTTATTAAAGAAGCAATAGATTTAACCAAAACTGTTACGTTAGAATAGTAGAAAAAATCTTAAAAAGTTTCAGTAGGTATTAGGAAGGATTTTATCATTATCTAAATCAATTTAATTAAACAAAAATTATTCTCCTTTCCATCGTTTTCACTAAACATGGTTCCCAGTAAAGATGAATTATTTAATCTCTAACAACGTGGTAAACGATCTCATATTACGTGGAAATGCCGTCAAATTTAAGTTAAAACTGGACTGAACTTTTCTAAAGACAGTGGTTTGCTGTAAGCCTAATCTCTACCTTAATAAAATTTATAAAACTAAATTTTACTTTCTCTACTCTGACATAAAATATGTCCTGCATTTTTTTCAGAATGGCCTATGAAGTTGATTTCATTCGTGAGGAATTTTATATCATTTCATATAATGGATCAACCTTAAGAGACAGAAAAAAATGTACTACAAAAATTAGGTTTACTTAGAACACAAGGCATCTCCAATAAATTATTATTATTATTATTATTATTATTATTATTATTATTATTATTATTATTATTATTATTATTATTATTATTATTATTATTATTATTATTATTATTATTATTATTATTATTATTATTATTATTATTATTATTATTATTATTATTATTATTATTATTATTATTATTATTATTATTATTATTATTATTATTATTATTATTATTATTATTATTATTATTATTATTATTATTATTATTATTATTATTATTATTATTATTATTATTATTATTATTATTATTAATATTAATATTATTATTATTATTATTATTATTATTATTATTATTATTATTATTATTATTATTATTATTATTGTTGTTGTTGTTATTATTATTATTATTATTATTATTATTATTATTATTATTATTATTATTATTATTATTATTATTATTATTATCGTTGTTGTTGTACTTATTATTTTGAATTATTAATTAGTACCAACTTTTAAGTTTTAATGTGCTGCCACCTATCGTGATGTCATGTAAAGAATACAGAGTATGGAACTTCAAGTTTAGTTGTAAAGCAACTATGACAGTCGATTCTGATTTATATATCCATCCTGCAGAGCAACGAAATGTGAACTCGATTTATCTCGATTAAAATGTTTAGTAGAAAAATAAACTTTTGTAAGAGAATTTATGGAAGCTATATAGAAGTGAACAATGGTTGTAAGGAAATTTAAACGAATGTAACAACACATCCGATTGTTTGCCTTGAGATTAAACCTGTTCGTCAAGATGTTTTGGTAATGATACAACATGACTGCAACCAAATCCTAATATGTGACAAGTAGGCTTGCTTGAGTAGTCATTGCCCCACGCGACTTACAGCAAACTGCTGATATGAGCAATTAATTTAACGAACTTATCCTTGTGTCCCAAGGAGGATTCCCTCTTTTTATATCTTTTAGGTTCATTCAAACACGTTCTCTTGCTGTTGGAATACGTATCTAAGATTTCCAACATTAATTATGAAAAAGATAGTGCAATTTATTTTAAAAATGAACCTGCTAGGACACTCTGGCTACAGTCCATGCTTTGCTGAAGGGAGATAAGTACGTGTCTAGGGATAAAGCTGATAAACTTTGCACGGCGGAGTCTACCAGGCTTGAAAAACTTGTTTTGTAATTACCTACCTCATGTTCTCACTCCGCTATCTGACCACTTCTGTAAAGGTATATGATGATACGTAATGTACTGGTCTTGTTTAAAAACGTTGTATATTTTATTTTTTATTTTTCATTTAGATAAAAAGGAAACTAAAAAAAAAGAAGAAGAAAAAAGTAAGCTGCGTGCCAACTAAACTACAAAACGTGTACCAGAATGACACCTCTGCCCGTCCTTATTAATCTCAGGTGTAATCAGTCCGGACCCGTCAAAGTAGCCGTAAACTTTTTAGAGGCTAGAATTAAAATTGGAAGCATTAGCTAAACGCACGATTTAAAATTATTTTATCACATTAGTAAAGGGATTGGATTGTAACTCGACCAGACTGATCTTTTCTACCTATACCCCCAAATGGGGTATTCCCTGAGGGAGGATGAGGTGAGAGGAGACTGAGGGCGGTTGACTCCCAAGGAGTCACCACAGTACAGAGGTCGGGATCCCTGCGCTTTACCAGATAGAAACTCCCGGCGGTCCATGATAATCGTTATCCCACCTACCGTGGCCCCGAAGCAGCCACGAGGCCGTTCGGAGACCGAAGACCGTACCCCCTATAGCAGAGATCTCCAGGCAGTCTTGCACAACCTGCAAACTACCAGCCGCGTTTCTGAATCGACCCACTAGGCCGGCTCGGAGACCAGAGTCCGTCCCAACGGAGGAGAAAGTGCTCACTTAGAGCACATCATCCTGCCATGCCCCGCCGACAGTTCTACACTAAAAGAAACCACCTGATGAGAGATATGAAATGATAACAGAGGTGAGATGGAGGGACAGGAAATTTGGGTGATATAATTAACCTATCCAGCATTCGCCTAGCGACCCGGGTAAACCCCTGAAAAAGCCAATGAGTCGACCACGGGAATCGACACCGGGCCCCCTAAATGCGAGCCACAGACGAAACCACCTGGGCCATCCGGCTCGGTTAACATTTTAGTAAAAGGCAAAGTGTAGAAAACGGAGGGGCACACCCCACACTCTGGGACCCACAGACAGTTCTATTTACGCTAACTCCCCTCAGGAGGAAGGGGTGAAGTGAGAGAAACGTAGTTCCCAGGGTTTCAAGCAGATAGGCCATAGAAACGCACTGTCCCTAACAAGTTCTGAGAGATGTTCATCCCGGCGCCAGAATCCTCCACTAATACCCCAGGCCCGGTGTCGGAGACCGGCAACCGACCTACCGGAGGAGGAAGTGGTTCACTCAAAGCATATTATCCTGCCATACACTGCCGAGATACCCACCGACACTTCTACCCTGAAAGAGATTACCAGATGAGAGATGATATGAAATGATAATGGAGATGAAATCGACGTACACGAAATTCGGGGGATGTAATTAACATACTCAAAATTCACCTGGCGATCCGGGAAAAGTTCCGAAAACGTATGGCTCAAGTAGTTCGGCCACGGGAATCGAACCCGGGCCTCCCTAAACCACTTAAGCCATCCTGCTAGGTAAGCACATTATTTCTTCATTAATTGATACAAGATACAATGGCCAGCTGAAGGGCAGATAGACACGTATGGTGTGGGCTCTCTAAATACCATGAGATATGAGGGTGGTTCGTTATCTGCGACGTCGTGGTGTTGAGTCCAGTGATGGTTCAATTTCGGCTGCTCTTGGCTTGCCTGTTAGGCTTAGAAATTCCTGTTCTTAGCAATTTTACTCATAGAAAAGCTACAATCTCAGGGCAGTTAAAAGTTTCACATTCTTTTCAGAATTCTAGAAAGGCACATCATGTATGTAAATACAGTAGTTTGTGGGGGCAAAGTAAGAAACACAGGGAGATAATTCAATTGAGGTTCTTATTAAAGAACAATGACTGATAGAATCCAAAGTTTGGCTAAACTAATCAGAGCGTTCTGTGGTTTCCTGCGACACAGAGTTGAATGTCATTCTGCTACATAAGTTCTATGTTATCAGATCCACGTATCAACGAAAAGCCCTTAAAATCCAAATGAAGTAAATCCAAGCGTGGTTACTCTCAAGGAGGGGAGGAACACACTGTATAGCAGACAATTCTAAGGCCATTTCTCATAAACAAGCGAATCACTTGTCACAAGTACCTTCTAACAAACGTTCCAGAAACTTCAACTACAACGAATAATAATAAAACAAACTTAATTCGGCTAAAAGAAACGAATGAATCAAAATATAGTCAAATAATGAAGCACTACAAAATAGAAAAATAGGTCGCAGGCAGCATTCCATATCATTTAATTATGTTTCTCAGAAATATTTTGAGTTGTAACATTAGAGAAGAAGAATCATTTTCAAAAATGGGGAGTTCAAGGAATTTGTTTCCAGAACAGAACATTTCAATGTCGGAATAAACAATATTTAATAGCCGTTTTATTAGAATTGTGGTGTTTTAAAAGTGCTCAATCCACGTGGCTATCTGTACTCACTTGTTTGCAAACCACTGTTGAAAAATATTTATTCTTTTATTTATTACCCGGCCAAAGTACTGCTACAATAGCGGAAAGCAGGAGAACTAACGCGATGACGTCACGAATACGTCACGAAACGCTATACAGTCTGGTTTACGTTTACTAGGGCGCCGCGCAGTATTTATGTGCTAGTGATGGAGTGTAAAGGAAATAGAGTAAGATTTGGAAGGAGGTAAACCTCCAGCAAATTAAATTGTTATGGACAGGTGCATAATTAGAGAAAATTTCAGGAATATTACGAGGTTAAAAAAGACATTTCTGCACTGCAAAAATTATTGAACTCTAAAATAGTGAACATGTTGGATTTCTAGTTAAAAAGTGTAAAAATAAAGTAACTGTACTGAGCTGATGTAGTGACTCAGAGAGCATCATATCTTAGAATAATCAGAAGCAGTGAACGCGGAAAAAATAAGCCAGAAAACCTGGCTTCACACTCATTATACTGGATCCAAATTTTGGCAAAGTGGTGATGTTCCAGGAATGTATGCAAATGACAGTGTTGGGTAACATTTTATTATTGAGCGTAATGGTGGGGTGATGGGATTTATTCCAGATACTTGTCTCATTTACGATTCCAAATCCAAAACATCTGACCCCCACAGTGAAATGGACCACGTAAACAATTCCAAATGGCTACAAAATTAGCTGCTATTTAGATTATCGCAAAGATAATAAAATTCTCTCGATCAACAATTAAAATTCAGAAATACAGAAACATTTAAGTATATTATTAACTATAAAATGTCTGAACTTCCCGATTTAATTATAACAATCATAGAAAACACCAATGTTGTTTTCATTTCCGTTGTGAACCCGACTGCGCAGGAGGGCGGGCAAGCCGTAATGTGTAAAAGTGGCGCTCCCCGATGTACGACTGCACTCACCTTGGTCGAGTTATACTTGCTTATCGAGATAAACCTTCATTGCACATTTATACATTTCACTGTCGGTATAAGAAGAACACATCGATAGTCAAATTTTTAAAACGCTCATTGTTATAGGATACATTTATAACTCCGTACTCCAAGCTCAACTACAAGAAATTAACGAGTAGCGACTTAACATTGAGAAAGTAGTACCTATAAGTATTTGAACAATCAAACCAAGGATACAGAATTTCAAAAGTAGTAATACTTCACGTAACAAGAACTTTTATTTGACATAAATTATAGGTTTTAAGGAGTTCTGCATTTTCTTGTAGCAAAATTCTGCTTCGACACTTGAATGCA
This sequence comes from Mantis religiosa, assembly GCA_030765055.1. NCBI lineage: Eukaryota > Metazoa > Arthropoda > Insecta > Mantodea > Mantidae > Mantis > Mantis religiosa. The sequence continues at coordinate 192,528,325 of CM060948.1, read as the reverse complement.
ATAGTAATACAGAACAGAGGTTCTTCATAGACGATCCTCGGGTATTCAAGATATACCTTCCAAGATGTACAAATATCAAAAAACTTATGTCGTTACAAACAACATAGAACCATTTTTGGAAAACCAAACTAACAAAAATTTTCCATGTAAGGATGGTTTGGGCTAAGAAAGATTTACTTGATTCCTTGGAAGATCATTGAAATCAAAAGATCAATTTTGCTATTTGATGCAATCATCGTTTTTGAGTTAAGGGCCGCATCGTGGCTGAGTGGTTAGATCGCTCGACTCTCATCAAGGCCTGCATTGCCGCATGTAGTAAAAGCAGGCGTTAAATACTAAACTTTTTTTACATTTAGTTTTTGAGTTATGGCGTGCGCATACACACAGATGCCCACAAGTGCAAGCGGAACTTTTCTATAAGTCTGATATGTTGCAGTCACATGCGTTTCTGTACTACCCTTCTAAATACACCTTTTCTTAATATAAATAAACTTTCAATAAAAAGAAAGCGTATAACGACTACCCAACTAAAAAAAAATATATGTATGTATTAGAAACCTCAAACAAGTAAGAAGAAGCATCTCGGAAACTCCATTGTACATGTTACTTTACATAAGTTGTGTACGCTATTCTGCACTACCTTATTTGTGTAGTAAGATTCCGTCTTCTCCTTTTTAATCAATTATACAAATGTAATTCAGAGGCTTTTCCCAGAAGATTCACAAGTATGGAAGAGGTTATTTAGGGTGGGGTAAAGTGGGGTGTCTCTGTTCCATTCTTCAAGCAAGCTGCTGAATATAACTATTAAGTTTAATGTTTAACCAAAATTTAATTTGCAATTAGTAGTTCACAGAGACCTTTTACTAGAAATGCGTGTATTTAATCAGGATTTTACAAAATGTTCATTTGCGATGAAATTTGTGCATAGAAACGTGTGAAGTGTTTAACGCCCAATTTTACTGTTTATGGCACCGCAGGTGGTGACTAATGTTATATGAGATGGAGAATGGAATAAGATGGTGGGGAAAACCGCAGATCTCGGAGAAATCCCACCCTAGTGCCGTGTTGTCCACCACAAATCTCACTTTGTGGTCGTCTGGAATCGAACCGGGTGAGAACTTTGGTGAGATCCAAGCGGTTTGTGCACTGAATTTCTGGTATAACCACCATGCTGCAAGCTGAAAGGGCCTTGAATTTATTTTAATTGTTGTGCTGAGAGAAAATGCAAAGCGGTTTGTCTCTGATCCTTGCCTAATGACATTACAGCAAGAATGTCTGCATGGTGGGACCATGCCCCAAACTGCAGAGAGTCAGTCTAATATTTGTGGGATAGATTAGCATAGAAAATTGTGAGAAGCTACCGGAAGCTACCTATTGGTGATGGATCGATGTCTTGAGGAATGTAAAGAGTGGGGCCACACGACGGCTGGCGGTGTGTTGCACACTTCTTCCCACCACCCACGGCGTGATGCGGTGCCCACCTCAGCCGGGGGGCTCCACCTCACGCGGTACCCCCTGCTGTCTCTCCGGAATGCGGCCCTCATGTCTTTCTTAGAGCCTCTAAGCACTTCTGTGCAGAATCTCTCGCCTGGGGAAACAAAGCTAAGCCGGAGTAAACATTTTGTTAACAAAGACACATTTGCAAGTTGCAAATATTGTTGATGAAATTAAATCGAAAATAATGACGGTGTATCTCAAAGCCACTTTCTGTACCTACATTTACTCTAGTATTGCACTAGTATTTTGGATTTTAACATTTCTTTATAATTTATTTTAATAGACTTCCTTTGCACGCACTTGCGGATTAACTGTCTATTTTCCAGCCTTATTTGTGATAATTTACTTGACTTAACTTGTGCATGAGGCTACTCATAAATTTGTAATATAAACGGCTACAGATTGTTTATATCAGGTGGTAATTAATATACGTATTTATCTTTCTTCTTGATATGCTCAATTTCGGGTAAATATATTTTGTTGTAGAAGTAGAAAGAAATATTTAAAAAAGGATCCTATAAAATACTGGGGAACACATTTAAACACCGAATACTAATTTATATTTTTAAATAACAGGTAAAGATACATTCAGTGATATTAAATTGAGTTATTTTGCCAATATTACCTAACTGGATTTCTTTTATGATATTTTGATGCATCCCAACTTCTTATTTTCCAAATTATTGCTGTGTTTCTCCATAAGTTTGTTAGTCATACATTTGTTTCTGCACAAAAACTGTTATGACTATCGGATATTTTAATTCCCAAAAAGCAGCATCAAACAATATAGCCCACGCGTAAGACTGGAAATCAGTGAAAAAAGCGATAACACTACATTTCATAGCCTTCTCTAACATTCAGAATTGATGCTTTTCCGGAAAAGAAAATTCATCAGCTATCGAAATCTGTCCATGGTTATTTAATGTTTTTACCGTGAGTAGCCACTCACTCTCCACAATATTTACTCAAGTAAATGACTTTGGTTATCAAAAGTGGGGTGACGAATGAATTAATTTGAATACCTGCTAAGTGTTCTTTTGTTTCTAATTTTAAAGGCTAGCTATCGCACACCGAACTATTTTTTGTATAAATCGTTTCTTATGTAGGTTTATTTTACGAACATCCAAGATGCAATAGAAGTGAGATCTCCATAGTAAAGGTTTTGGTAGAGTACCATACCGTTTTGTTACAGAAATATATTACGCACCATATTACCTAAGGAAGTACGGACAAGCAGCTTTGTTTGGTAATTCTCAATATACCCAGAAGTTTCTAACGATTGATTTAAATGTCTTTCACACCACATAATCTAATCTAATCCTTACTATATGGCAAAGCGCAGAAGCGTATCGGAAAATTTGCGCAACAACAGAGTTGTATACGCGAGCCTATGGCACATACATCCGAGACAGTGTATGTACATTATATTCAGATTCAATCATGTGTTCTAGACAGCAACGTGTCGGTAGGTGCGAGAAATCATATATAACGTGACTGAATATTGTGAAAAGGAGAAAGAATAGGGAATCAAAATCCCTTTGTGGCAAATGAAAAATAAATGGATGGTGATTTACATTTGAGTATAATAATTAATTGGCTAACCTTTCACATCAGACAGCTCCAAGTGCCTTATTTGTGCTTCGTTACTTTACGCCAAGTTACTAATATTTCCCTCTTCTAATAAGCAAAATAAAAAGCGAATGCAGCGCTGTGTCACTGAAGGTCAATACGTCTCAACGCTCTGCCATGCAGTAGTAATAATTAATAAATTAATTCTTGATTAGAACAACTTGACCGTGATGTTGTCTAGATAAATGTTTGCTTAAGACATCTGGCATGTCATCTCTATGTGAGTCATTATTCTCTTTTCCCCCTGAGTTAAGTAGTCGCGCCTTCAAGGCAGCTAATCTTAGACAGTCGTTTAAAAATCCTGGACGCCAAGGAACTACCCGTAACATTCACAAAAAACATGAGTATCATTTGTGGATACTCCTCAACGGGTAAACATTTTGCTGTTTTGATGTGATGCTAAGTTGCTGTATAATTCACAATTCCATACATTGACATTTATGGGACTCTTATGATCACTTGAAGCTGCTTCTTGGTTTCTGGCAGACATACTCGGAGATATGACTAATTCCCTCTACCAATTTGCGTTTTTAATGCCTTAAATGTTTGTTAAATGAAACTACAAGATACTCTAATAGTCTGGACGTTATGGTACACTTGAGCTCACGGTTGACTTCACTTGTTTTATGATGCAAGTTTTTCAACAGCCAATTAGTTACAGAAGAAAGGAGATTTTGTGCATCCGTTGACTACACAAATAAAGTAATAAAAGAATAAATTCAAGGTATTCGGTTTGACTTTCCACTAACTAACCTGGGTTTTTATAATACATTCAATAATAATAGAAAAGCTAAAAAATTGGAATGAGGACCACCTTGACCTTTTGACTTCATCCTTCCTGCGATAGATGACTTAGCATAAAGGCACTTTACTCTGGAAGGCATATTATTGATATTCCTCCGGCTTTCCTGTAAACGAGTGCAATTCTAGCTAGTGTAAGTTAAATTATGGCGTTATAGGACAACCCAAAATACTGCTTCTTGGACTTTGACTTTGGTATATTTGTAGACCAATATTTGCTCTCATGCTGGAAATTTATTGTTTATTGAAATTGCATAGGAATAAATGAAAGTAATGATCTCCCTCAAAAAACGCAGATTTGAAAGGGGTGGGGGAGAATTAAAAGTTGAAGAGTTATATTAAAATGTAAAAACAACGCCTTTTCGGCCTCTGTGCGAGAGGCTCCCAGTTACTGTTCGAGAAATTTTATTTTCAACAAGAGCGTTTCCCAGCAATTTCAGAGTCTGGCACGCGCGCTTTAGCTTTTAGTATAAAGAGAGCATGTGCATCGTTGTTCTGTTCTCGGAAGCTCAGATGAAATTGATGTGGTCTTAGACTTAGTCTCTGGGAACGAGACTCTCCAATTATAGGTGGATAGCACTTTCTGCATATTTAATAAATATTTCAGTTAAATGATAACCTTTAATAAATGTAACAAAAAATATGAACATGTAAAGCCTATATCCTAAAATCTAGTCTTAAGGTGCTACAATGTAATTTAGAGCTTTCATCCATAGAATTGTTCAACAAAGTTCAAACTTCCAAGAGATGTATTCCCTCCATTATCATAAAATTTCATACCAGAGATTTCAATCAACAATATTGTTTCAATGAGCATAATAATTAAACCTTGGATATGACTTCCCACATTGTACACAAAGTTCGCATTTGAAGTATTTAATTAGGATTAGAATTGGGATTACTACGAAGAGGATTCGGCAACGAAACTTGTGGTTTATTGTTCCTCCCCGGTATACCCTGGACGAAGAATGAGGTGGCAGGGGAGAGAGCGCTGTCGATCCAAGGAGTCACGACAGGGCCGAGACCCCGCCGACACTTCTATGCTGAAAGAGACCACCAGAGGAGAGATGATATGAAATGATAATGGAGATGAAATGGAGGTACAAGAAATTCGGGGATGTAATTAACCTACCCAGCAGTGGCCTGGCGACCCGGAAAAAAACCGAAAAAAACCGATGGGTTAGGTAGGTAGGCCACGGGAATCGAAACCTGGCCTCCCGAATGCGGGCTACAGACGAAATCGCCTGAGCCTCCCACTAAGTTTGATACAGGTCAAGTATATAAGTTTTCATGCGCTTTTTGTCTTGCATATCTCAATGGGTCTCCCCTGTCATGAGTTTGCTTGGCTGACTACTTTTTATCCTCCAGGAATGTTAATGCAATGGCCATGCTCCTGAGAAATTAAATCTGTTTATCGAGCAACCTCTGCTTGGCTCTAGTATTCCCTGAATCCAAGAAATATAAGTAGCTTGTGTATAAAATATCAGTAACCCTTTTTACTAACCCTACTGCACATTTACCTATACTACCTAAGTAGAGAATGTATTATATTCCATTCAAAATTTTGATACCTAGATTTCACTTTGAATGTGCGTTTTGAGGTCTCCCAAATAAAATCCAATCGCTCACAAACATGTCAGAAAAGCATAACATAAAAAAGAAGGATGCGATATACGTTTAAGAATGACTCGTGTCGCTTAGTTTAACAAGAAGAGAAATTCAAGAGTAATATTTTCGTCTTATTTACAGTGACTTCTAGTGGTATTCTGCAGTATAGTTTGGGGAACTTCCCAGCTGCGGCAGAAGAATTCCAAACACGTGTCGGCGGGCAATCTCACAACGTTACAAGTCAAAAGCGATAAAAAAGGAGTATATATAATACAAGTTACTGGCATATCAAGAGTCAAAGTCGTTTACTACTTGAATATATCTCCTCGTAGCATCCCTGGTCCATGATACAGGTGAGACCTGACAGAACAACACCATATGTAATCCACTTAACAAGGTATGCTGAACAGTAGCACGCCGTATCTTCATCTCTTTCTTACACATGGACAAAGGGGACCCACCGCGGCACGTGGTGGACCTTGCAAAATATCTGAACATCTTGGTTCCCAGGCTTCTAAGACAGGAGTGTTCGAGAATCAAAACCGGCGTGCTTCTTAAACTGTCATTGATATTGTCTATCGTAACAGCTTAATTAACATCCAGGGAGCAAATGGACCGGTTCCCTTAGTTTTAGTTCTGTTGGAAGGTTAATGAAGAAAGCTGAAACTCACAAAATGGATTGAATTTGAACTCATAATAAACAGAGAGATCTGAGAAGTTTATTCTCAAAATGTACCAAACCTAAATGCAGATATTTTGCCAACCGAAAACTGAAACTACTGGTCAAGGTTGTTAAATGGCGTATTGTAATACTTTCTCATAACATCATTTTTATTTTGTTTATTAATTATTTATTTTTGTCATTATATACTATTTTGGCGGAGTTTTACATTTGGAGGAATTGCTCATAAGCCATAATGTTCATTCTTTGGGTGGTAATTACATTAAATTCACACACAAGCACACATTCATATTTTCATTCATACTTTCAAACTCTAGGGAAAATGAACAATCGTGGCTAAAGAAACATTTCTGCCATCCAGCCGGTAATCGTACCCAGGTTCTCTGGGATTGAAGGCTAACATATTAACCGCCATGCATTCAAGCTTACAGATATTAATTTAGAGTTACTAAAACACATAGCTTCTATGATTTTGACTTGGGTGGGCGGTAAGTACAGTTTGTCTGGAGCATAGTTGATAAGGCGAACTGATTGCCCTTCACAGTATCGAAAGCAGCACACTCATTTGAATAAAGAAGGTACATTTTTTGTTGCAAAATTTCATTTTGAGGACTTAACAGACAAGGCAACTGTAAACATATCATTTCAATGTCCAGCGCCACAACCTTCAGCACATTTTTCAAAACTTTGACATTCCTACTTGGGTTTGGGAAATTAGTTTTGCTTGCACTGTGGCACTGTTGCTGATTGTGACACAAGGTGTTCCTAACATGATTGCTGGTATTGCCATGAAATTTTTACCCGCTATTCAGAGATTTAACACGCGGTCCACTCAACCCCAAGAGGTCTTTGTGCACAATTTGATAAACTGCTTTCCTGTAAAGTAATAGCCCAGATTTCAGAAATCGCGCCAAAGCGGCCGAGTGGAAGTGATTTGCGGGCTATGTGATACAACTTGATTGCACCTGAGCATAACGTCAAGCATGTAGGATGCAAGGATCATAATGTACACACCCTGTCCCACAAGAGCTGCTGTACCTACTGATGTTATCCGAAACAGGTTTCTTTAATTAACATACATCTTAAACAAGATGTAATGATTTTGAGGATCTCAGAGATGGGATTACAGAGACTAAATCAGGGGACGGTACTTGCAATATGACGATACGGCTACTTATATCCAAGACTTCTTGCATACGTTTTTATTACACAGATTAAGTCATATTGAATTTTATTATTATTGCTGAAATATTTTAAAAGTTAGTCAGAGTGGTTATCGTCTTCTTCATCAATTATAATTACCTCATATACTCGTACAAGGCCCACATTTTTGTATCTTGAGAATTGACTTTTCCAAGCTCTCTGTGTAATATATCTATAGCTATATCTATTTATATATAACATTGAAACACTAATTGGAATAAATTGATAGAGGAGCGTGCGCTTATTTTCGTGTCCTATTGAGGAGACAAGTAGATAAATTTTCAGGAAGTCATGAGTACATTCTCAAATCTTGGTATGAAATAATAAGTACGCTGCTATAGAATTAGGATGGCCAACTTCACTGTCTCATCGTTTTTAAGACTTTCTTTAATTTTTGTTTTGTCTATCTTGTTCCCTGGCCAATTACCCGTGTCTTAATAAGCACTCTGAAATGTGTAGTGTTTAACGCCCGCTTTTACTACATACGGCACCGCAGGCGGTGACACTGATGATACATGAGATGAAGATGGAGCACCGGTGGAATGAGATGGCGGGGGAAACCTGAGGTCCCAGAGAAAACCCGCCCCAGCGCCGTGTTGTCCACCACAAATCTCACTTTGCGGTCGCCTGGGATCGAACCCGGGCCGCCTTGGTGAGAGCCAAGCTGTCTAACCACTGAGTCACGGCGCGGCCAAGCACTCTGAAGGATACGGACCACCATAAAAAGTCTGTATATTGAACGCGACTGCAGTTGCTTCAGAAAGGAAATGATCATACATCCATCTCTATGCCCGAGGGAAAAAAAAAAAAAATCTCAACCCTGATTTTGAAAGTGACAGTTACATGTTGACTAAACTTGCAATGTCGTTTGCCAAGATTCCAAATTGCAGTTCTTTCTGTTTCATTAGTTCAATGTTCACGCTAAGACGTTGTAACCCCAAAGAAGGAAGGACCTGTGAGGTAAAAGACTATGAAGTTGCATCAGGAGACGGCCGTACCGCTATATTTCCAGTAGTACTTTCCATTCTGCCCTTTCACAGAATAAAATCTCAAATCTTCATTTATATTTTATAATTTTTTCTTCTCGTAACTGTGTAACCAAAACCTTCGGAAACCTAGTTTCCTTTCTTTTGTTTTATATTTGCATGTACTTGTTCCCGAAATGCTGCAGTTGTATTTTACTTTTAAATATTGATTATTCTGGAGTTGCAGTACAATTTATAATTACATTTAAAATTTGTAACTTACACGTGTCTTTTAAGAATTTATATGAATAACACTTGGACATTAAGCAGGTTATTTGATGGACTAAATGTGACTGAGGATTACTTAAGTAATTAAGTTTAAAATAATTACTTAAACTGTACTAGTTTAGGTTCCTGACTTATAATATTATTGCAAGTCATTCGTTGTAGAAATACATTAATCCATTCATTTTACCTCAAACCCGTATTTACAGGTACATTTTCCTAAACGTGTTCCTTAGTGTTCTTAGAACCAGTAATATTGCTCACTGTACAGGAAATACCGCAATCAATGTAATTGGAATGTTCTTAAACAATAGTTTAATATGATAGATACTACTGCTAATAATAATAATAATAATAATAATAATAATAATAATAATAATAATAATAATAATAATAATAATAATAATAATAATAATAATAATAATAATAATAATAATAATAATAATAATAATAATAATAATAATAATAATAATAATAATAATAATAATAATAATAATAATAATAATAATAATAATAATAATAATAATAATAATAATAATAATAATAATAATAATAATAATAATAATAATAATAATAATAATAATAATAATAATAATAATAATAATAATAATAATAATAATAATAATAATAATAATAATAATAATAATAATAATAATAATAATAATAATAATAATAATAATAATAATAATAATAATAATAATAATAATAATAATAATAATAATAATAATAATAATAATAATAATAATAATAATAATAATAATAATAATAATAATAATAATAATAATAATAATAATAATAATAATAATAATAATAATAATAATAATAATAATAATAATAATAATAATAATAATAATAATAATAATAATAATAATAATAATAATAATTACACCTTTAAGCAGAGTACACAGTTGAAACTTGCTGAAATTCCGGAAAACCGATAATTTCGATTGCAAATCAAGCTACTAAACATTTTCAATTTCGTAACACATCTTGTGGATATTACCAATAAGAATTTTCAGTTTAAATGCATTTAAATTTTAAATGACACTATTTGATAATTCCTTCTTAGCACTTTTTTCATTTTCGAAATGTTTTAATTTTAGTTCCGTTGAAAGTTTTCCTGAATATTGAAAACTGAAGTAGTTGAAACTAGCACATATTATTTCTGTAACAGGCCGAGAGCTATGGGGATTTAAAGTAATTAAATTGACAGACATTTAGAACTATAAATTTAACATTTTCTTTATAACTAAAATTAATACAAAATCATGATTATTTGACACTATGATATCAAAATGATTTAGCTTTGAACATTTGAAAGAGAATATTTTAATTTAATTTTGACAATTTTTAACATGTGAGTTAAAGAATAGATAATGAATATTAAAAACCGTTCAATGTTTATGCACTACGAACATATGACCGATTTTTGTGATTTGTGTAAGCATCTTAGAAAATACTATTCATGTTTAGGATTTTTTTATAGTTATCATGGAAGTTGATGTTTCAAATACTTAGATACCTTTTGCAACTGAATTTATACGCTAATCTGGTGTTAGGATTACGGAGTTATTTGCCTGTGAGCATATAACAATGCACTAACTATATCTGCAATCTGCATATTATGTCTCGATTTCAAAGCAGCGAAGTTCTTAGATCTAGCAGCAAGGAATTGCATATGTTTGGCACGCACATAGTGATCGATTGCAAGAGATATGTCGCTCGCCGAATGTAAGTGTGTGATAAGAGCGCGAAATGTTTCTTGCGACTAGAGCTCTGTGGGAACCGGTAGGCAGTACAGGTTCGTTAGAGCAGGTCCCTGCTGTCATGTGGTGCTGTATTTATACAAGAACGTTATTTACTGACCCGGGGCATGCATTCTGGCTACAGGGAGTACAAATACGTCCCGCAGATTTTTCGTCGATACTTGCGAGCCTCCTGCTTAGCCAAAATGTATACTACAGAGAGACTCAGGTTAAATTCTAGAGGATCAAAGATGGTCGTATTTGTCTTTGTATGATCCCCTTTTGGTAATGTATAATAGTTATATCTATACCTATATCACATAACAAAAATGTTCTAATAAATTAGATAATCATCTATTAACTTATATGTGTAATAGGTTAAGTTGAAGTCAAAATCAGTGATTTTTTTTATAAAGAGGGGAGCCCCCCTTGGTAGCGTGGTGGTAGCGTGTCTGCCTCATGTTCAAGAGGTCCCGAGTTCAAATCTCCGTCAGGGTGAGTTACCTGATGAGGTTTTTCCCGGGGTTTTCCCTTATCCTGTAAGACGAATGTTGGGTAACTCTAAGCTCCATGGACCTCGGACTCATTTGAGCATCATTTCATCCGTTCAATTCATCGTCCGATATGACTTAACGTTGGAGGACATAAATTACCAAAAATATATATAAAAAAATAAAGAGGGGAGTTGAGTGTTAAGAGGGGATGACTGAAAGAAAAATATTAATTCAGTGGCACGCTTAGAGAACAACTGTCTGGTATTTTTACTGTATTACTTAAAGGGATAAGACTATTGAGCATAAATTTTCAAAATCCGATTTATTACACTCACATGATTTCTGTTCGCTCTTGGAGAAATTCATATTGTAAACACCAAGTTAAATATTTTAGAAATGGCTTTATTACACAAGCTTTTTTTTTTTTCTTTTTCGCCCATGCAAAAATAGACTTAAACAGTGGTCACATATTTAAAGAGCTGGTCCCTATTTGATGGATTTGAAACTCCATTCTCTTTGCATGGCCACAAGAGAGAGAGAGAGAGAGAGAGAGAGAGAGAGAGAGAGAGAGAGAGAGAGAGAGAGAGAGAGAGAGAGAGAGAGAGAGAGAGAGAGAAGGAATTATGGGATATCTCAAACAATGGTTATCTCTGCTGAAATGGATTTAACATAAATTGTGTGCTTGAACCAGGTCTTTACATTTCGATGTTAGTAGGATTTCAGTATCTCATACGGTTAACCAGTTACGCAAAGGTCTTTCAGAATGAACAGAATTTTATAAGGGTTTTCCAAGAAAATTTCAATGGTCACCAACCGCCCGCGACTGGGATAAGAAAACCGTGAACACCGCCAATTTCGTTCTGTTATCTATTACTACATTGCAAGTTTATGTTTTATCCAAATGCAGGTTGCAATACCATAAATATATGGAACGAAAGTTGAAAATGTAGTTATGCTCTTCTGCCTAATTTGAGTTTTATGTATTCAAACAGACTTTTGCGCTATACTTTACAAGGAAATCGCACGCCTATTACGAAGAGATCCTTCTTTGATGTACAGAATACAAAGCGATTCTTTCCTTATACTCTTCAAAACTCTGGGATATTAGATCTTAAAATTATAGCACATTTATTAGAGAAGTAATTAAATATGAACAAATATTGATACAAATAAATACTGATTATTGCGTAATATAATATATACGCGGTAACGGTGTATACACATAAACATTGTGACCAACAAATGGATGCTTTGTGACGTATTATTTTAATTGCTATTTTTTGTTTGAAATTAATGTTCCTATGCATTCATTGCTTATATTTTAAAGATTGTTTAATATATCTACTTTGCGCACAATCGTTTCCCTTTTTCATCTTCTACGATAACAAAAGTGAGGCAAGTAATTCTGAGAGCACTAGTTGCCTGCAGAGTACGTCCAGGAACATGTGATTCACTGGAGAGTTGCCGTCTAGAGCGAAGGCGGTTCCGCATCAGCAAACAATTCGTTGTTATCAGTGGTTTCCAAGCAACAGTGGTAGTCTGAGTGTGTTTATGGGAAGTTACTTGTAACATAGTGCAAAATAATGTAACGCCCAGTAAAAGTTAACTTCACAGGTGCCCAAGACCACTCTTTCTCCTGCTCATTGACAACTGTCATTGTTGTAAATGGATAATATAACAGAAACGCTAAAAAGTGTATACTGTGCTGCTTTAGAAGTATGAATGGAAACAATTCCCTGTAGTTAGGTATATTAAGTGTGCCAAATATCCCTATTTTTTTTTCTTCTTTACAGTTTAAATTAAGCCACAAATTTTTAATCGTAATAATACAGACTAACAGTATTAATAATACATTCTATAAGACAATGTTATGTTAACCATAGGTTGCCAGAACTGCCAAAATTTCGGGACGGTCCTATATTTTAACCGTATCCGGTAAAGCTTTAACAAATAATTGGTTGAAATAGGCTTCAAATATTTACATAATTTTGTGCAATGCGTAGTAGTCATGGATTGTCGAAGCAATGCCGCAGTTGCTTTAAGGTCAGTTACCAACTGGAGCAATGCCAAAATAATGCACCTTATTGCAGACTCCAATACTTTACTGTCACAAAATATGTAGAAACCTATTTATGCAAAATCAACCAACGATAATAGTGCTACGGCTAGGGCGTTATTGCATTACCATTACCAAATCTTTATTACCAAACTGTGCCGTTTATGAAATAAAGTATAACTAGATGCAAATTTAATGTTCCTCTAAATATTTGCAAAACATAAACGAGCCAAAGCTCAGTTTCTTTTATCATTACAAAATGCATGCAAGAATAAGTGTATAGTTAGTTAAAGTTGGCTGATAAATGTCCGCTAGAACTGTTAAAGGTATTGAAATTTGGAAATCAGAATGACTGATTTTAGCAGTTACAAGATATTTGGCATGGGATGGCCATGATACTATTACCACGTAGAATTATCAAAATTAGCAGACTGTTAGAACTTTAAAATAGGATTATATAATTATCTTTAAATTCAAATAACAATCTCAAAGCTTGCATTATAGGGGGCCAAGTTACTTTCATTACCCTGATAAAGTATGCGATGGCACCATATAAGTAATGGAACGACATCCTTCTTAACCTCTGGAAAGTCATGGTGTGAAACATGCAGCATGCCAAGTTACCTTTCTCACTGTAAGATATTATAACACCCTAAAGGAAACAAAAAATTATGGCATTGAGCTTCACATATATCAAAATTGCACTTATAAAAGTACAGGTCATGGAGAATTCTTTACGTTTAGTACAATAAAGTTATTGCAAAAGCGAAAATTAAAACTATTAAGCAGAACCTGATAGTCTACAGAATACCATTGTACAATAGTTAATTGTGAAACAGTATAAGCTAAGCACGCCTCCAAAACAGGTTACTCGTATAACTACAGAAAAATTGGAAAACTAAATGCATAAGTCCCTTAAAAGAAATCAATAATATATTAAATAGAACTGTATAAATATTAACACTGACCATAAAAATGAAGCTTACAAGTTACCAGATGAAAGAGAAGTAAAAATAAAGTATTAAAATATTGTATTTAAACTGATTAGTATGAAATTATATAACAGCATTATACAATGACTACATTTGAAAGAAAAGAAATATCTCAGCACACGTTGGAAGCCTGAGATATAGCTATACATTTCAAGCTACTTATAGGATTCTTACACATAGACAATATAACATGAATTACGCAAGGACTGAAGCAACATAATCATATAATTCTTGCAAATCGTCTAGGCTTTTTCGTGCAAACTGATAAGTATGATATACCATTTGAAATATGTACAATGGATAATCTTGAAACCCCAGAGCTCAACTGGGAACTGGCAAATCAATGGGGTCAATGGGAACTGACATGCAAAACGGTGGTTTCGTTTTCATTTGTTTCAATTACTACAGAGAATGTGAAAGACGACTTAAGGGACAGTAATAAAATATGAACTTGAGCTTGATGTAGAATTAAAACTCAAACAATTTCCAAAAACATTTTATATATGAAAGAAACAACCTAACTCACTTTTCTGAACAAACATTCTATAATATGCATACCGCCTGGCAAATTACTGTAGTTCTGTAACGCTCAAAGCTTTGTTTGAAAAAATACAGTTATTACAATTTTACCGAAAGATTTTGTGACTTTTGCCCCAATTAACGAATATTCAGCAGTTAATACAAACTTGAGTCACTGCAGTTTCAAGTTTAATAATTCTTCTATTTAGGTTACTGAAAAAGTAATAAGATAAATGATTGGATTGGACTGTTAGGAGGGGATTCTCAACCAGACTAGTCGTTTGTACCTATGCCCCCAAGTGGGGCAACCCCGGAAGGGAGGAGAGGCGAGAGGAGACAGACGGCGACCGACCCCAAGGTGTCACTACAGTACAAAGAGCGAGGTCTCTACACTTTACTACATAGAAACTACCCGGCGGTGGGTTTAGCACACCCCACCTGCCGTGGCCCCGACAGTCACAAGGCCGGTTCGGAGACCTGAGGCCGCCTGCCCAGAGCAGAGTATTCCAGGCAGTCTTGCTCAACCGGCATCTCGCCTGCCGCGCTTATGAATCGGCCCACAGGCCAGCTCGGAGACCGAAGTCCGTCCCGCCAGAGTGGAAAGCGTTTTCCTCAGAGCATATCATCCCATCATGTACCGCCGAGACTCCTACCGACACTTCTAATCTGAAGGAAACCATCAGATGAGATATGACATGAAATGATAATGGAGGTGAAATGGAGGGATAGAAAATTCGGGGGATATAATTAATCTAGCATTTGCCTAGCGACCCGGGAAAACTCCCGAAAACCCATGAGTCAGGTAGGTCGGCCAAGCGCATCGAACCCGGGTCTCCCGAATGCGGGCCAGAGACGAAACCCGCTGAGCCATCTCGCCCGGTTAAGTGAGACTGAAACTCGGTACGAACTGCGTTACGAGATTAAACTAGTTACTGCCGCAGACTGTTCCCGAACCCCTAGACAAACCTGTTGTTGCCGAGCGGGACTGCGTCTAAGCTTCGGAGACGCCGTATATGATGGCCCTTCAGTACTCCATAAAAAAGAAGAAAAACTCCGCCTACAATCCATCGGTCTCTCTTGGTAGTTCTAGCCAGCAAATATTAGGGACTTTCGCGTATATCAGTGCCCCGTCTGCATGTGACCTGTAGCCTCATACCTTCCTCCTGCAGTATGGATCTCCCGTAGGTAGCAGTGCGCTAGATGTTCTCCTTTGTGTATACACTATATCTGAAGATAGGTACGCAAAGCAGGCTCTTTCGGTTCGGCAGCACTGTTTGTATGCGGGAGTAAGACACTCGTGGCTGGATGTGTAAACGTTAAACCCACTTGACATCTAGAGAAATAAATGCGCTATGTGTAGCAGCTGTATCTTTGTCCCTTCTTCTGATCGTGAGAAAGAATGCGGACAAATACCCAGAACACCACGCAGCCTTGCAAATACCTTTATCCCGTGCTCAAGCGATTATAATCTGGTAAGCAACAGCAATGCAAATGAAAAGGTAGTACTACAATGCATCATTTGAAAATGAAGCCTTTCTAAACAGTGATATAACTCACCACAAGTCTCTGCTACTTGATCACGTTTGCTAGCATAAAGGCTAAACACAATTTTGTTTTTTAGTGGAAATTTCGTTACATACTTGTAGTTTAATTATTATTGAGCAGTATATATGAGAGTGCCAAAAACAAAAGTCACAGTATTCGAAGAGGAGCTGATATATATTAAAACAACCAAAAATATAAAATCTGACGTGTTACATTTACAGGACTGACACATTAATTATCCTTAGATATAGTTTTATAACTCCTACAAGCTATTCTCAAAAAACACATACATATTATCTGTCTAATTCAAGTTAATTGAGATAAATCTTTGCAGAACAACTGCTGTTATAGAATTCGAAATTCCGTATTCCTTCTAAGACTTCTCGAGAAACAACTGAATAGTGACAGGGATTTAAAACTGATAACGTATTAAAATTCGAACCAATAATTGCGGATTTCTAAATATCTGATGCCACAAAAATGTATTTCAAGTATATAATGTGATTCTTAGAAATTACTTTTTTGTAGTGCATTTTTATTTTTCTCCTAACTGGTTCACCTACCAGTTATATAAATTTCCTTTCGAATGAACGGAATTCACGGGTTATTCTCAGAAAATTAAAATACATATTTTATTTGTCATATGTTACATATACGGCCTTCTAATCAAAAGCATTAAAGCTTTTAAGACACGGCTGTTTTTTTACTAAGACCATTTCATGCGAAGGCAGTTTGGCGATTTACTTAAATGTCTTCGTGTCGTATTTGTCGTATCTTTGAAAAATACTGCGCTTAGCTATGTATTTGGCATTCCACCGAGTTTTCATTTTCCGAGTTAATGTGTTCGGAAATGGAAAAAAGAAAACATCTTTTACTTAATATGCTAATTTTATTCAGGTGATCTTGAAGCACGCGTTGCTGATAAAATCTCAATATCGAATTGGATGAGACGCAATATCTTCTTTATTTGCTACGTACACTAAAATACATAAAAACTGGTACATTCTCTTAGATCGCAATGACGATTTCCCTCCTAGAGGTTTCTACCTTAAGATACCCAACCTTCAACTCCACACAGACCACATCAGTTCTCGGTCCCATTGGCCTGAAACACAAAAACTTACTAATGGATGATTGTAATCATAATAAAATGAAGCGATCTTTTGGATATCGTCTCTATGGAATAGCTTCACTGCGATTAGTACAAAAGGAAACGATAGGTGAATACGATATCATACGAGCTTCTAGAGGAAGGTATGTGTAATTATTTGAGTATTTATTATATTAGTGTTTTTGAGTTTATGTTCAACCAAGCACTTAGCAGTATTCCACTATTTTAAATATATAGCTTGTAATGTTACCTTTTGGAAGTTCGGATATTTTAGGGTACCTAGTAAAAGCAGCTAAAACTGGTATTCTAGAAACAGAGCATCTCATGCCAGCTGAGTGCAGGGCTACATGTTTCTTGTGGGCCACTTTTATGCAACCAAAAATGAATACTTTCGGAGATATAAATGATCGGTTACAATCACTGTAGGAGCAACAACTTTACATCGTGAGTTTCGGCATGAGAAAATGAGAGATCAATGTAACAATTTCTAGTGAGTAATATTAAGAACACCTTTCTGTTTTTATCGAAAGGGTGCTTAATAGTAGTACATAAAGTATAAAATTATATTAACCATTATGGCATTATGCTTCTTGTAATTGTATGCATATGCTAACACGTATTCTAATTACATCCGAAGATTTTGTTGATTCATATAACACGCCAAGAATTGGGATTCTTTAGAGCATGCACTTGTAAATGTAACATTTTCTGTTACGAATAAACTGAAACTCATATTTGCCGAATCGTTTGTAAACACCTGAATCTCATCAAGTGTACATACGCTGTACGGCTATAAATAAAAATTCTGTATTCAAATGTTTGCATTCTATGACCTCTCTACTCACTAAATATATTCTTACGCAAGCATGTCCATCTGTATCTTTTTTGTTAATATAGATCCTTCATTACTCAAACGTTTAGTGTATATAGTTGTAAGAAGAATACAGTGAGCTAAAAGAGTCAAATACTTTGAAAGCCAGTCACTGTGGATGGCCTTGGAATCATATCTTTTCATGAACACTAAAACGAAACTAGCGACCTGCACATGAGAAAACTACGAGGTGTTTGGGAATTTAAACCGTAAAGAAGGAATATCTTGGAAATGGTTAATACCACAAATGCTTTTATTTGAGATGTATATGTTTTAACTAGATATACATTTTTGTGTAGTACAATTTTGTGCGTGTCTTGGGGTTTACCAGTTATAGAAAAATCGCTGAGAAAGAAGAGGGCTTCATAGGCTATTCCCAGAAAATTTAAGAAATTACATTTATTTGTCATGAAATTAACATAAACAGTCTTATTTAAAACCTAATGGCTAAACTCATTTCTAATAAAATGAAATATAACCATATTTTTCAGTGGTTCTTCAAAGTATTCGTAGCGTACCCTTGGAAGTTTCTCAACTAAAATACCATGTTTGGCATTTGTCTCATCCTTATTATGTTGTTTACAGACACATACACACACAAACACACACACACACACACACACACACACACACACACACACACACACACACACACACACACACACACACGAATCCTTATATAAAAAGCATTTTAGGCTCAAAGAGACTCAAACGGTTCAAATCTCGAAATTAAATTTAGAATGGAATAGAGTATTTCCTCTACTTGCTATGAGAACGTAGTAGAGCAAACACAAAGTTAAATCTTTAAACAGGAAAAAATAAAATCAATTTTTCCGTGATTACATTAACTCATACAACGAAAGTAACTTATTGATCAGATATAACAATAATGAAGTAAGATATTCTGTTTGTACATTTAGGTACAAAAAGAACAGATCTTCCCAATTTTCAGTGTGATAATCGTTGCTTCGTATTTTTGATACATGAAATGCAAATTACGCTGTTGAGTAGATGCTAAAATAAAGTTTAAGGCGGATTCCTTTATCATTTCATTGGAAAATTAACTTGTAATGTTTATTCAGTCGAAGGGTAACAGAAGACTTCGTTAATCAGAAAAAGATAATAAAACTATAAGCCTTTAAACTTTGGTTTCATTTAGACCTCAACATAACCTTAAATGCTACTTTTCTTATTAAAAGTTACCCGAGTACTTTATATACGTTTAAAATGAAACATAGTGACAAACGGCTGCATTGTACTGTAATTACGTTTAACCAAGGATTCACAAATTAAGATATTATTGCTCTTACAGCATGCTACACTCTACTCATACGAGGATAGGTATATTAATTTATTTTTATACCTGCTACTTCCTCCAAATGTAGAAATTTTAAAAGGATTTCCCGTACAGAAACATTTTGCGGTTCAGAGAAGGTTGCACGGTATAACAGTAATGAGTTAATGCAGAATATTCCTGTCTCCATAGCTATATCCATGATTTGTGACAGAAATCACAAATCGAAGGTTCAGAAACGGCAAAGTTAAAGACAAAAAATGTCCTAAGACGCACATTTGTTTATTTGCCGTCTCTTTGTTGGCAACGTTGGGTTATCTACAGCGGTTTCTGATTTCAGTCATTTGTTTTTCTTTGTTATATGATAACGAGTGTTAATCAAGTGCCTGTTTTATTTGAACTTGAATGAACTGTGAAACCTGGAGTAACCATTGTGTGAGGAATATTTGAGAAACCTTTCCGTAAGCTCTTGTTTGGTTGCATTTCTAAAAAAGGCAATTAAGTTAAAAGGCAAAAGTGGTATAATCTAGGTGCATAGAATATGGGAAAGACTTTGATACGGTCAATAGGAAGAAATTTGGGTTGCTTTACATCCATTTCTATATTTATATATTGACACTGAATTTTTATTTGTAGAACTCTTTATAAATTGCTGTGGTTCTCAGCGACCCACACTGTAATGGACGTGAAAAGCCTTTTAATTTTGTTCAGATGCTTCTTTATCAGCCTTAAGGTTGTTTTATGTTCTGTAAATCTACGACATGGGACCACCGGCTTTACTTTCCTTCCGAGGGAAACCAAAGAAATAATTTCACGCTCCAATGTCCTAGACGGTAATGGTTGCAAACATTCGTAGTTTTAATTCTGAATACTACTGTGCGTTTCTATATTACTTTTCTCAGAAAAAGTACATTCTTTGTAGCAAAGTCCATAAGGTAATGTCATGAAATAAACTTAGAAAATAACATAAGACAGCATGTTACTCTCGAGGACAAGTAGAAGAACGGTGTTTAAGATATACTTAGAACTTGCCACTATAACGAGAGCTAAATGGATGGGTAATTGTGCAAGAAGACGGGGACAGTGGCGTCTTTATTGTTGAAAGTGAAGGAAGAGCCAGGAACATTGTCTTGTTGAAAGACAAGCCCTGTTAATGTTTCTGTTGGGAGTGCCTCATCAATCACGCGTGACTTGATCACGCTACGAGTAAACTTGTATAACGATTAGTCACTCCGAACGAGGTGATACATGGGATCACCGGTGTACAGCACCCGGGCGGGAGATACGGAGGCTCCCTGGGCAGATTCCTCATGCGGTGCTAACATTTCCGTGTTATGAGTTTTGCTACACTTTCACCAAGAACAATTTGGTTTTCTCGGGCAATTCTCTGCACGTCTGTACGTGAAGAAATGTGAATCGAAAGTTTTCGCTGAGAATGCCAATCGTGAGGAAATGTTTTTGTATGTGTTAATTGACAATGCTGCTGTTTTTTAAGTGGAAGAATGTCGACTGTAAAACGTGGGATATTTCTTAAGGATACTATGTGGGACATGTAGATGGCAGTGTTAGAATAGCGAACTGTGGTGACATGTTATCGATACTGATCACGTAAGACTTTTACAGTATTGTACAAGGACGAGCTTTCTAGACTGAAGTCTTACTCTATGGAGATGAGAACAATGTAAAAATAAGCAAAATATGCGATCTGACTTCAGCCTAACGAAGTCATAAGATTTGAGCTGTTTAGTGGTAATGACTTGATAAGGGCAATGAGCAGACAGGTCCTGTATAACGTTTAGTTTATTTGCTGAATACATAGAGGATTTCTGCCACTACCTAGGTATACACACATTGAGCAACACGCTGTGTACTTTTGGGTAAACAATTGCTAACTGCGATGAACTTACCCATGATGCCGAGGAATCGCTTTCCTACCTACCATTGCCATATTGGTGAAAAACATACTTTGAATTTCGCTACGTATAATGTTATTTTAGTTTTAAAACGTTCTAGCAGATCTGGTACAGGATAGCGTGTCCCTAGTGCAACCACTCAATACTTGGATATCTAAACGTTACCACAGACTTCAAAACCACGGCGGAGCAACTCACAGATATAACAAGTATCGGAACAGGAGTATTTTATGCTACTTCCGTTCTTATCATGGAGTTTATGCACGAGCAAATACTCCAAAGAGCGTTCCAAAGTAATCTAAAAACTAACAGTATAAGAACAAAATATGTAGAAAACAAATGATGGCAATATATTCTCAATATACAAACATAATACGCGCTTGTGTGCTATAAGGCATGAAAAGGATTCCAAAATACAGTATTGCCAACCAGGGATCAGGATAACTGCAAAGCATCAGGGCAAGGCAAGCTAAATTCTGGTCAAATGGCGACTAGGGCCAATTTTTTATGTTTCGTTCGCGCTACCAAATAGGAAGTTCTCGGGAAGCGCTAAATCTAGCAGTAATTATTACAATCCCGTCCAGAAGTTGGAAGCAAGAAATCACCCTGTGCTATCTTTACTGCTGTGTAATTTCATGTTGAACTTTATGCTATAGCTAATATAAAAATTAGCCCTTTTCTTTTTAAAATACTTCAACGGTTGTAATGACATGTTTGGTTAGTTAGTTGTTAGAGTTAGTTGTGTAATAAATTTATTATTTCCGAGGTTATGCTGTTGTCTGCGATTTATCATGCTTGTGCAGTTTTATCGACACAGTCAAGAGGAAATTCTGTATTTCAAGCGAATAGGGTCACAGTATTGCTGGGGAAAGGGTCAACATATTTGAAGTCGGTATCTCGTATCGCTTATATTATTCACGGGGAAATACAAAAGAGAAACATCTAAAGATGACATTAAGAATACAATTAACCCATTTTGTGATAGCAGAAGCCAGCAACATGCTACAAAATTATTTGGAGTTTCGCATTCCTGTCCTCAGACGTGAAGAAAAGATGCGGCAGGAAAAGAAAACGCGTGGTCATATAACATTAAATAAAGATCAGAAACGAAAATTAGTTTCAATAATCCTGAAACTGTCTGCTGGCGAATTTCCATTAAATTTAGAGAAAGTCAGCAGAGTTGCTTTTGTTTTGACAGAGTCCAATCAAATAAAACATATTTAATCGAATGCAAGTAAAACAGATGAATAAAGCTTTCAGTTTAGAGTCAGTATAAAGATATTTAGAGATTCAGTTATTTAAAGAAACTCAGGAAAGGGCCGCAAATATTTCACCAAGAAAAGCAGAATGACTCTCTTTTCTGCACGTTGCACTAAAAGCAACCACACCAGCGAATGCCGAAACCAGAGTTTGTTCTACAAGTGTCTTTCGAGTTAATGAAAGTGCAGCGGCTGAAGAGCAACGTTTTCTCCTGTTCTAAGTCACACTATGAAATTTCACTGTCTGAATGACCACTTGAAGCTGAGTTAGTGCGAATGCAGTACAGGAAGAGAAACCAATTTCTAAACCTTTCAGTCTCACTCCACGAGTTGTTGAACAACACGATACCAAAATGTTCAGGCAGGAAGCAAACACTAGGTTTTGACTCTTCCGAAACATTTTATCGAGACCCTAAACAGATTGCGA
The DNA here is from genome assembly GCA_030765055.1 of Mantis religiosa. Lineage (NCBI taxonomy): Eukaryota > Metazoa > Arthropoda > Insecta > Mantodea > Mantidae > Mantis > Mantis religiosa. Next base: position 192,505,429 of record CM060948.1, on the reverse strand, counting down.
AAGGAACAAAGAAACTATTTCCTTAGCAACAAAACCTTAGGCAGGCCATTAATAAATGACAGGCTACATAACCAACGGAATCATCTGGGGATGAATATACCTATCTAATTTTACTCAAGACAAAATAAGTGACTGTAAATCCTTCAAACTTGCTGGCTATACTCAGTGTCAAGGAAGGGATAGATAGTATTATCATTAGAGATGTGTTGGTGCAATGGACCAGAAGTCTATATGTTGGAAAAAGCATTGCTAATGACTATTGAGCCTAATTGTTTAATTTATTTGATCCGATTCATCCTACTTGAGGAAAGCGAATACGGTTATGAGCCCCTGCAATCAAAACTTTATAGAACTCTAATATTTATGAATTATTAAATAGTGAAATACGTTCATAGAAGGCGTTTGTAAGTCATACGTTTGTAAGCATGTGAAGTGATGGAAGTTGGAATTAAAGACTTGTCTACGATACAGACTCTTACAATTTTTGACCCGATTCCGCAGACCTTAAACTAAATAATTATTTACTATTATATAAATGTTTTAAAATACAATTCCAGAACAACAGTTAGTGCAAAAACCTACATATATGGTAGGTATGGTGTCTTAAATTAAGGATGTTGTGAAACGACATTTAGTTGGTCGGATGCCACAAAGCATATCACATAAGAGCATAGTGACGTAGGGTAAAATACTGCTACGAATTTTTTTTAAGTTGGTAAAGAGCTCCAACGATAATAGCTTGAAGTAGTTAATACAGAATGATTGCACACGCAGTGAATGCAGTTATTGACTAAGTAGCTAGTAATACACACAGTTCTGGTTATTCCCGTAACCGTTAATTTATTCGGTAAGTAGCTATCAGCGGTTCGGTGAACAGTCCTATATAACGCGCAATGGTTTATGTTGGTAAGAAAGTGCTTAATAGCCTTTGCATTAACAGCCCCCCCCCCATACTTCTTACCCGATTCTAGCATTTCATTTTCTTACTTTATGCGTTCCTGAGCCTGAAACTGACCTGTGTTCATAGTGTCAGACTTTTAACACTCAACCAATACGAGATCATCCTCGTCCAGGGACTCTTGTGGATGGTCTTTGTGTGGTTTGCATCAGGTGAAAGGCTTTTACACTCTTTCTTTGTCGCCGCTCATTTACGTCTCTCCATAGTCCATATTCATATGCCTGACTTGGGTTCAAGCCCAGGGCTGGTGTGTAAAGGGTTTCTGATAATATTAAATAAAAACACCAAGCACTGCAAGTTTCCGTGCATTTGATTGTAATGCGTCATTTGATTATGACGCTGATGGAAATATCCTTAAACGCATTTGATCAATTAATGCATCAACGAGCTGATCAAAATCGCGAACTCCAGAACAGCCTAAACACGCAGCTAATGTGCATCTAAAATGGAGAATTTTACATAAACAAGTCAATAGCTCTCGGATGTTTTAATCTGAGTTAGGGTCTTATTTGGAAAACGAATGCTATATTTTTGGTAGAAGAGTCCCTAATGACCTTTCATCCTCGCTGTCAAAAATAACTTGGATGTGGCTCATTATGAAAATACCGCATTTCAGCATCTTGAAATGACAAAAACTTTCGAGGAACGCTATCCATTATTCTTTTAATTCCATAGCTGTTTGCGAATTGTTACAGAGAAGAGAATGAAAGCAAAACATGCAGCAGAAGTTGAAAATACTAAAGGCATTCTTTAGCTGAACCTTTTTTTGATCCAGGAGCCACACAATGCGCCATGTTTGTTTCATTTCCCAGTTCCTCTGCACTTGCTGCTTTATAGACACAGAGCAAAATGCGAAGCTTTGTTTCCCTCTCAGAGATTGTTACTTTGTTTTAATAATGGTAGAGAACAGCTAAACTACGTGCAGTGAATGGGACATTAAGCTCGCGGAGGGGAGGGGAGGGCTTGACACAAGAGCTCGAAAAAGCGGGTTAAAGCTGCGGAATCAAGTGTGTTGCTGAGAGTAAGAGAACCAGGGAGGGTAATTATAATAATGAACTGGATGCCGCACATGCCTTCTTAACGTCTGACACGGATTTAATGAATAGTCACTGCCAAAATTTATTAATACTGCCAATAAAATATCCCGAATCTCTTTCCAAAACACTAGGAATTGTATCGGTTAACAAAATTAAAGAAATAGTCCATCGTTGCTTTAACTAATCGAAAAATTTGATGTATTGTGTTCACATAACTTAGTATACCCATAATAATTAGTTTTACATTACTTCTACCAACTATTCCTACAAAAGTTATTTATCAGTGCCAGGACTTTGGTTACATGTCATTGGAATCCTACCTTAATGACTCCGAAAATATTTGACTATAAATTGTTTCAGATGAAGCTGTATGACGAACTTGTGGAAAGCCGTCAGCTGTTCCACCTATTGAAGTCCCTTGAAACAATATTGGAAATGATATATATATATATATATATATATATATATATATATATATATATATATATATATATATATATATATATATATATATATATATATAATGTCTGGGTGGGCAAAAGCCTATGAAACGGCAAACTTCATATTTAAATTCCGGTTCTTAAAAGAAATCATATGATAGTTGTCAGGAAATTCCACCAATCCCAAACTATCTCTTACATGGAAGACCTCTGGTTTTTATGTAATAAAAGGAGCTCTAACAATTTTAATTTGTAACACTAATATATGAAAACTTTCCCCCTTCAGTTTTATCAAGAATGGACTGTAAGCTCGCCATTGGTATTACATACTGTAAGTATTAACTGGTCAACCATTACAGAAAGGTAAGGAAAAAGTTAAGAGCTTGTTCAAAGACACCTCTTCCCAAAACACATCTTCCATTAAAATATAGACAGTATTTCATGCTATAATACATTTATATATTGCTAAATTATTTATTTAAAATTGACGAATGTTTATTCATCCTTTTATAGTGTTGCAACATTTCCGCACAGTTTTCCGTAAAGTAGCCACTAAGGGTTGTAATATATCGGAATAACTTTACCATTTTAGCTGTTAGATATAAAAGTTGAAAGTTTTACTTAAACCACATGTTACTTTGGATATAACTGTATACTTAGATACCTAATTTTGAAGTTCTCATATATTATTCATATAAAACGCGATTTAACAATAGGTTGACAACCGTTTACACTTTAATGCAATCAGCTCAAGATAAAGTAATTGGAAGTGCAGTTTAATTAACCAGAATGATGATTACTAAGTATTTCGTAGTATCAATAATATCCCAATGACGCTTTTATTGTAAAATTGTGAACACTTCTGGAAGTGGTGATGCTTCATTTCGGCTATTTAGATGATACATCTGACTGCCGCTCGGAAATAATTCATTATGGATAGTAATATATTTACAATCACACATATATCTTTGCTTTCGGGTTGTTAAACATCCAAGAATATCAATTGCACAAATACCTACACAGTTGTTGCCATCTTAGTTTTAAATTGTGCTTTTTAGCAATTGATTGTTTTTCCTTCTCCAGCTTCATATCTTATTGAAAATGTCAATTACGATGCAGTTTTTAAGAAGATCTTATGTTTCCGATGAACCAATTACTTATTTAAATGGCCCAATTTTGAAAATCAAATGAAGATATATCAATTACACGCTGTAATGGTTTTTAACGTGAAGAAAACAGTTTCTTGAAGATATAAGTAAGGGTTAGCAAAATGCAATGTGGCAGATTTTGTTAAATTCTCTCAGTTTGAAAGCTGAATGTATCTTTTGTTTTTCAAAAAGGGGATCATAAGTAATGTTTTTACCAGAATATTATAATACAATGAACTGCTATAAGAATTTTGTTAACTATTGCATTATAACACGAATGGTACCAAGGATCGTTTGTAACGCAACGTAGCGGAGAGAAAGAAAAAGAGCAATTAAACGACAGTGGAATGTGAAAATCAATGCTACGAATTGCGATGAAAATTGCTTAGTATCTAAACTATTATTTCGTTAAATGCAAGATTATTTAACGTTTATAGTCAGAGACAATATTTTGTGGTGACAATTATTTATAAAAATCGCATTAATAATTTTAATTAATGGTGTTTTGTGGTGAATATTTTACCATAAATTCGCATTAATTTCGTGCAAATTTTCGGGAAGAATTAATGAGTAATGATATGGCTGAAATGAAAAGTAACAGGTAACTAGAGTAACGCAACTGTTAAAACCCATTTTTTCTTCCAAATTAAAACATTTTATTTGAAATCAGCAGATAGTTGGTAACAGGAATAAAATCAAATATCACACATCAGACATCGCCAAACTGCAGCATACAAAAAGTTTCGATATTTTTGCTTTTTATTCTTGTTCATTTGTCTGTTACAACTAAGCTATATGTAGAGAATAATCTTTCACTCTCAGCGTTTGATATCGGCAACCAAAGACATTGAAGGAACTTTTTACAGAAATTGCGGTAAGAATCAGCTTTTGCCTTCAATGCCAAACATGTTTTTACTACATATAACCTGTTAGCGTTAACACGATGACTTTACTGTTCAACGATGTCACGAAGCTCTTTGAAACAAAGAAGCAAATCAGAATCACAAGTAATACCAATAGTTTTACGTGCATTTAGTTGTTTAAATGCGGTCATTACATGATTTGGATCACCTACACTTGATTTAGTAAGAGCCTAGAAGGCTCAAACAAATAATCTAAATCTTTTATGGTTATTACATCATCAGTTTCTTTAGCCATAATGGAGTTCAATTTAGACAAAGTCATACGGCAGCAAACTTTTAGATTCTCTTCTAGTGCTTCTCTAACGCTGGGATCAATGATATGATCTACAAGTGCACTTACTCTGTTTCCAAAGTGACCACTTTCTAATATTTCGTATTTGGTTCTCAGCGAGTTAATTCCGGCTAAAAAAGATGAGCAACACAGTTTTTTTTTTTAAGATTGAAATTCTAATATTGCATCTGTTATCAATCTGCAATTTTCAGAAACAAATGTTGTGTGTACCTTTAAAATGTTGCAGCACTTTGGAATCGCAAAAATGATTATTATCAATTTTGCACAGAAACTGAAAACTTTTCTTTTAAAAAGAAATCGACAGTTGCATCAAAATAGCTGGCAATGTAAACTACTGAATTAAATCAGCTACACGAGCGTGTCAGTACAGGCAATGGGAAAAGTTTAGCTTCTAAATCTGGGTGGTTTTCAGTGAGGGTTTATCTGTATTCGTTTTTTACCTTTCGGGCATTTCGGAACACATTCTTAAGCCCTGAGGGACAATATTTTCATGTTATAATGTCTGAGAGTAGCTTCCAAGAAGTTCAGTTTTTTCTCAGTAACTTTAGTTAGCATAATAGGAGTTTTTTAGCTGTGCACGGTGTGGTATCCAATAAATAAGATTTCCAGTTACCATACTACAGTTATAAGTATCACGGTGCTGTGGTGACAGTTTATTGTTGCACCGCTTAGCTGTTATTTCATTGTTCATGATGATGTCACTGTATTGGCTTTGTTAATGGTTAGATTTTATCTTGCTTTCTTTAAATTTGTAAAAAAATGTTTGACGACTTCTAGCTTCATGCTATGAAGACATGAATGTTCAATTAATGTTATATTTATGTAATTTGTAATAAATGTAAATTTTCTATGCAGACTAAACATAATAGAAGTTTTCTCATTTATCGCTAAAACTATATTATTTTCGAAAAAAGGAAAAATTCGCAAAAATCTCGTGGAAAAATCGCTAAAAACAAAAACTCTTGCCTCTGTTTATAGTAATTACCTACTGCATTCACGAGCTACCCGTCATTGGTGTAGCGAAAAGAGTAATCAGCCTTTTGGAACAAGTACACGAAGAGAAATGTGGGATGGTTTAGAGCTTCCATTATGTAAAATAAGCACATAGTCTCATTTACCTTAACCTTACTGGTCTATGTAGCTGTTTAAAGGATAGTTAAATATTGACTGATCCCTAAGTTTAATAGTGAAGTGCTTCGATTAAAAATAGCGATTCCCATCGCACTTTTCATCGCTAAACTTATACCGATCATTTTGGCCTTTTTAAAATAGAACTAATCTGACTTTAATTTTTTTATAAATATATTTAGTAATTCTCCTCCCAAATTCTCTTCTTTGTCTGACATAGGAACTGCTTCATCTTGTGCTTCTCAATGATGTGTTCTCAAAATGCCATTGCTGATACTTGTTTAATCTTCCGCCATATATTTTGAATTTCACAGTTTCAGCTTCATGTTATAAGACCATATTATATTTCCCTCCACTTTTGGTATAAGTAACTATTGTAAAGTGGAAATGGCTTCTCAAATTTATAAACTCTTTGCATTACTTTACTCAATAACTGTCAGTGTAAAACACAAGCAGACAGTTTTTCTCTGGTCAAAATCATAATGGTATGATGTTTCATATATGTGCCACCTGAGATAAAGTGTGCGAAACCTGATGGTCCTTGCACGTCTTTGGGGTTATTTAAATCCAAACCAGCCATACCCAGCTACCAAATTATTCTGTGAAGGATCATTTCGCAATATCCCTTTTGGCCGTGTATTTCACTGACTACTTTGTTCATATACAATCGCCGGTGTGCACTGACACAGGGCCAGGTGTCATATTCTGTACCTAGTGGTTACCATGCTGATATCTGAATCGATCCAGATCGCGAGTTCAAAACCGGCGGAGGACAGTGGCATATATTTTTTGGCCATAAAATCCTTAGCATGACTTCCTTCGGAAGCATTGTAAAGCCGTTATTCCCTGAATGTTTATCTGCTCTGAGAAAAATGTTTGGACATCCGCGCAGCGTCCTGCTTCTCTCTTGTGGCACTATTTATGGACGGTGGGCTAATCACCTGTCACTATGCACGCCTATTGGTGGAATCCGTAACTGTAAAATTCAACTGATTACCCACAGAAACCACCGCTAGGTTGGTATACCAGAATGTTATGAAACTAATTAATGGCACCTGTCAGAGAGAGCAGTATTAAAGGAATGCACAAAAGGCATACAAGAATTAAAGAACAGAAAAGTTGGAGCAAACTTAATCAGTGATTAAATATATCATTTTAAATTGTTTTCTTGCTTGAAATATGAAGATGTGTAAACATATTTGATAAGTAAAATAAAAAGAGACATCAAAGGATGTCAAACGGAACACGCAAATAGTATATTCAAGGCTTAGTGTAACCTAAGTAGTAGAATTTAATAGCATGTTATGATTACCCATAGCTGACAGTTTGTCAATTTATATGTCCTTATATATTTTGAGCCTTTAGCTTCAATTAGGCACTTTGGCTATTACTCTCGGAGCCTTTTAGATCTTCCACACGTGGCCACTTAAATCTCCAAGAGGACAGGGCTTAATGGTCTATATTTATTTCAGCGTCTTTTACTTTACTAATTTTGCTTACACTTTGCGCATTAAAAACATTTCATATGATGTATTTGTTAACCAATCTTGCTCAAATTTTCAGCACAAACTCGGAGAGAACGAACCTCAAACAAACCAAACAAAACAAAAATGAAACTGGCTGATGATTTTTGCAATATCTTTAAACTACTCAATACTTATGTATACTTATGTATGTCATACTTATGTATGACAAAATTAATTTCAGCGCTTAGGATAAACTGTAATAAATTATGCTTAAGTATTTAAAGTTTTTTCTTAAGCAATCACGAGGGAGAGAAATTCAATATCTAAGTTTGGAATGTTGTTGCTGTTGTAATTTACGTCCTCCAGCGTTGTCATATCGGACGGTGAATGAATTGGGCGAAATGATGTTAAAATGAGTCCAGGGTCCATGGAGCTTAGAGTTACAAGACATTAATCTTGAATGATAAGGGAAAACCCCGGAAAAACCTTATTCAGGTAACCCACCCTGACCGAGATTCGAACTCGGGACCTCTTAAACGTGAGGCAGACATGCTACCATCTACGCTACAGAGGCGGGCTCTCAGTTGAGTTTATGTGGTATGTAAATTTTTTTATCAAATTACGTTTCGTACTTTATAAGTAATATCTAACTAATTAACGTCGCGTAGTAAAATCGTTGTATTTTTTATTCTAAACGGAAACATTACTAAGATCAGGGTAACATATAACTTTTAATGCAATCTATTAAAGATATATGAATTACATTTAAAAGAAACTTATAATAATGGTAGAACTGTAAGAACCAGTTACATGGCATGTGTTTCAGCTAAAATAGTCGAGAAACGCGCTTGGATAGCATTAAAGTTTACATAAATTGAGAACGGGCCTGTCTGAGACCTGGAGCTCAAGAGCCTGTAGTCTCTAATGTAACCCCCTCCGTACCTCTCTACCTATTTATCTCTGTAAGTACAATAGTTGGCGTATGTCTGCTAATCAGTAATATCTTTGTATGCTGAGCGGATACATGTTGCTCTGCATTTTTCTCAAACTCTTGTTGCACGAAAGTAAAACTGTAAAAAAAGCTGCATACTATATAACTCCGTAGGGGGGAAAGAAGCCAATAAATTGCAGTCCTCTAAACACTTCTACATGTATGTCCCAGCGTTGGCAACTTTTCTTTTTGAACACATGAGATATGACTTACCTATATGTTACTATACATGAAACTTGGACGGAAACACGGTGAAAGAAATTAATATAAACACACAGTCAAGGAAAAACAAGTACGCCTACTTTTACAAAACCACGAGAACTGCAGCAGCATTAAACTACGCAGAACAAGTTAAGCCTAGTATCTTCGAGACCTTCTGTACGACATTCAAATACTTCCTGAATATATGATCTTAATAAGAATTGTGCCCAATAATTACTTTTACTAAGAGAGATTGTTCAGCGATAACGCGAGAGGCTGATTCGGAAGTCCAAGTTTCAATTCCTGTTGACCACCCATTTTGAACATGTTTTCTTGGTTTTCCCTAGTCGGTAGGTGAATGCCGGTATGGTTTCTCATTTTACAAGATTTCCTTTCCAACATTTCTCTTTAATTTTTCCAAAAATGCAACCGAAGATTTTAAAAAAAGGACCATTCGACGAAATTACACTTTTTATGGAACAAGTTTCAGAAATGTTGCCTTTCTCAAATTTATTTCTGAAAATATTGATCAAAATACCATATAATTCGTTAACATATTTTTATGATAAATGAAATGTATGTTTTGAATGTTACAATTTTGTTAAATATTAAAATCTTTTGAGATATTTCTTATTTGTTTGAATTTTTCAATACTTATAGTTTTCTCAAATAGGAAGTCGTAATTCATTTTTTATTTTCTAGGTTTTTATCTTTCTTTTTCCCCCTTTTTAAGCTGTTTATCTTAACGTCCATTAACCTGGTAGGCCTAATCAGACGGTGAATGCAATGTGTAATGATGCTCACATGAACCCGGTTCAATTCAGCTTAAAGTTATTGGACGTTTGTCTTCCCAAGATAAGGGAAACCCGCCCCCTACCCCCCTCCGCGGGTCAAAAAAAAAGGCCTCTTTCGAATAACTCATTCTAACCTATTTTCGAGTTCGGAGTCTGTTAAAAATGAGTTTTCATTTTGTGTGTGTGTGCGTTTCTTTATAAACATAGATAGTGACACTGAGTGAAACTGAAATTTAGCGCTGTAAATATACGTTTTGACATCCTTTGTATTCCAAAAAGCAGCTTGAGAAAAACGCCTGTGTGTGAGTCAGCGTGTGTGCGTGTGTTTTCGAGGTAAACAGCATACCTCAAAAACGAGAAGTTAAATAATTTCCGAACTTGTTATTTAATTTCAGCATCCTCCAAGGGTACGCAATGAAGATTTTCAAGCAAACCAAGCTTAAAAAAATTTAATTCTGTCAAAAATGGCTATTAATTTTTTTTAAATACCGCGTGTTTAAGATATCTTACTGGCAAATGAAAATTCGGTATATCTTGTATTTTCAGGAAATAGTCTTGAGGAGAAACTTATTGTCGCTCAGATATTCAAAATCTTAATATAACACGTAGATCTCGTTAGAACTCATTTATTTAAATTAACAAAAATATATATTTCTGAGATATTCTATGTTATTCGTAAGACTTTTCAGATATTTAATATTTTCTCAATCCTGAACTCCTTACTTTATATATTCCTTGGCCTGAAAAGAGAATGGAATTTCAAAGCGATCACACCGCGATCAGGTATGAAAAGATTTGACTATCACTTAAGCCCACTGAATTCCCTTATTACATTTAACCTACAAGAAAAGTTCTAATAAAACCATTTCTACAAATATTTTTGCTACTGTAATTTACGTCCTTTAACTTTAAGCCATATCGAACGATGAATGGAATGGGTGAAATGATGCTCAAATGGGCCAAGGGTCCATGGAGTTTAGAGTTACACGACATTCGTATTTTAGGCTAAGGGAAAACCCCGGGAAAAGCCTTATGCAGGTAACTCGCCCTGACCGAGATTCGAACTCGGGACCTCTTGAACGCAAGGCAGACTTGCTACCACCACGCTACCGAGGCGGGCTACAAATATCTATTGCAGTTACCATGAAGTAGATAAAAGAATAAACGTTTGTTAGAATAAATCGTTTAAGAACGTTTGGGCTGTCGTGTGTATGCAATACATCAGCCTTTACATTTAAAATTACCTACGTGTTTCTGAAATATTTCTTACGCCATAGGCTTCCACTGGTTTGCAGTGGGTGTACGTTAAAGTAAATATAAATGTAATTAAAGAATAAGAAGACAAATAGGTAGTCAAGATGAATATTGCGTTGTCTTTGAATTAATATAGTTCCTTAAGATGCGTGAAAAAATGAGCAAAATTGGCCAAAAATTACAATTTAAGTTCTTTAGCTTAATGTTTCCTTGAAATGTTTTTGACATCGAAGTGTAAACGAGAGTGAGATTTAGGCATTTCATAACCCTGAGTGGAGAACGTGTAATCTCGTTTGAAACTCGTTTTTGTATATCCGATATTCATTCCAACATTTGTTGAAGAGCTATATATACTGGTGTACCTGTGACAATCTGTATCTAAATTACGCATTTTAGGAAACTATGTTATGAAAGAGACACGTTTTTCAGCAATTAAAATGTTGTTTCGATGCAATTTTTAAGTTATTAGAGAGAGGATTTTGAAATTTTTTCCGGCAGTAGATAGGCATACGAACAAAGATTTGCTCTTTAGTTATTAGAGTGAAGTAAATGCGTTACGGCAGCAAGTTCACTTGTGTAGCTGAAACTTTCACTAGCTAAAGCTAATAGTGGAAAAATTACTATTTTTAAAAAGTAATTACCTGCGTATCTATATTTCTTAGCAACCTCGTTTTCTAGCTCAATAAAGAACATAAATAGTAACGGAACTATCCACTCTATACTAAACGTTCTACAATATGGAGTTACAAAAGTATTTGCTTTTAAATATTTGTCATTTATTTAATTAAAATGCACAAAATTCTCTTCAGAAGAAAATAATTGAAATAGTATTGTTGTACACTTCTATATAAAGTGCCATAATTGGTTCAAAAAGAAAAAATCTGAAAGCCCTAGGCAAAACATCGAATCTGTATATTATGTTATCAGATTTGTTTCAAAGCCCCCAATGTGGGACACTTTGTATGAATGAAATTTCTGAGAAAGGAATTCCTACACACAAGGGGGTAGATTTTGAAAAGTAAGGCTCTTGAGTTTGACGTTTCTTTTTCTTATATTGTTTTTATACATAACAAAACATGGAGTTTTATGGGCTTCTAAATTTCAGTGGTAAGTTCTCCTAGTAATAAATAATACGTTTAAGTTGAAAGTTCAAATTATTTGGAAGTTACTCACACTCAGGTAACTGCTATTCGTCCTTTGAGTGACAGAAAACTCCAAGAGGGAAAAGAAGAGAGAGAAAGAGAGAGAGAGAATCTATAAACTTCGAGCTGCAATATTCCACATTAATTTATTCTTACCAGATCACATAATTCTAGTACCTTAAACATCATTAAGGATCAATGATACGCTGAACTATGTAAGAGCTGTACTTGAAGACATTTTGATAAAGCCACCGTTGTTGGAAAAAACTGTGGCTAGGGTAGATTACTAGTTCTTTATTAACAAAAAGAATGATAAAGAAATTTTAAATGAATTCTGCGCCTAAGGGAACTATTGCATACTTGAGACAATCCATTTAATTTATTGTGTATTTCATACCTTCTTATTAAAATGCATTCATAAAGGAAAGAATGTATCGATAAAAACAAAATGAAGTAATCTTCATAGTGAAAAGATATGTTTATATAATGCCAGTGGCATAAGTAACCCTCTACGGAGGTCAGACACAAGTTTACAAGCTAACGAATCGAAAGGTAAAGCAACATCAGTGACTCCAAAACCAAGTAACGTGAAGATCAGAACCGGTGTTCTCGTAATGTGTATTTGAAAATGAAAAATAAACCCTTTTATTAAGTTTATCCAATTTAATTTATTCCTCTACTAAGAAAACTATAATTTAATTGCCTATCTGGCATATCATTACATAAAGTAGAGGAAGCACCATATTCTAATATATTTTACATGTTTACCTTCTCTACCTCACACAAGGTAGGTAAAAAAATGAACTGTATTCTATTCAGGAAATAGAAAATATAGTTTTATGACTTCCCAAATAGAAAACGCCGTGGCTGTGCGTCAATTCAAAACACAAGGAAATATATTTTAAAGAAAGCGTTCTAGAATAGTTTATTTCGACTACTATAAAGTAGATAACAGAATACGAGTTTTAATACTTTCTGGAATAATAGTAGAAAAAGTTAAGTGAATGTAACATGTGGAATTTTTCATGCTGCTATCATTATCACCTTATCATAAATGACAATGTCCATTAATGTGCAGCTACTTCTAAATGTTCATTGAATTTTATGTAAACTATTAAATATGAAGAAAATATTACTGCCCACAGATGTAGATAGATCTTATTAAAATTAGCAAGTTGTCACTAAACAATAATAATTATGGCATTAACCGTTTTGAAAATATGCCACTGTTCCAATCTGAGATAGCACATTACAACTCTTACATTAAGGACTCGCACAAAAGGAAATAAGCATAGAACTAGAATACCTACTACACTTGACCGATAACTCAACCTCCAATTTATCTACCAGAACTTGCGCTATACCTTTGTATTACCTACGTAAATAACTTGTGGGCATTCATCTAACAGACAAATATAGAGAATTAGATTTTATGTTGATTCTAGAACCGATGAGAAAATGTACCTATGGTAGCATATTGGAAAAACCTTTGTACTCGTAATTTGTGTGTGTGAGTGTGTGTGTGTGTGTGTGTGTGTGTGTGTTTATATACATATATGTGCACATATAAAAGCGTTGGTTGAAGCAATTATCATGACAGTTATTTTAGCGTAATGTTTTATGAAAATACAACATTAACCGTTTCCCTAATACAGTACGCTCATATTTTGAATATTTTTAGCTGTGATTGCCCTCATATACTGGTCCTTAAACAATTTAAGAACCTTTTATAAACAATTTTCTAAGCTTCTTGCATATATTTAAGTGTAAATTATCTGTAGGAAATTGTAGGACATTCAATTTTCGTGGAAATTTGTTAGTTAGAGAAATTTAAAATTTAAATATTTATACGTTCAGCAAGTACTACATGCATTCCTAATAGAAAGGAAGTGTACACGTACCTATTCAAACGATATCTTAACGAGAAAAATCTCAGTTGGGGACTATGGAATAAACAATAATTTATTGAATCAGAAGCTTATTTATTCTGTACAGCAAAGCTATATCCACACTCTAAAACTTGATTTTCTGAAACTGTTTACAAGAAAGAGGATAGAGAAATGATAAAACAGATGAAAGTTCTTAGGATAATTTCGTTTGTTCGTTTGGATGGAATTCTATGTGGCTTAGACCGAAAGTAGTATGACGGGTTCAGCAAAATAATAAGGGAAGCACTTCTGCGCGAACGGTTGTTGCGATTAGATGAAATTTTTTAATATGCAAATGTGAAAAAGTTAGTCTTGTGGTATAAATGTACTTCAAAACTTTAATTTAATTCTGAATATATGACTTTTGCTGTCACGGGCTTTTAGAGATTCAACCAGTAGCATTCAATGCCCAAGGGCACTCGGCTTATTGACCTGTATTTACTTCTAATTCTTCGAATTTTCTTACACTTTTACGTTTAATAAATGTTCAAACTTGCTTTTTTAGCGTAACCTCAAGATATAACTAACATTATAAATCGCCGTATGGTTTCAGCTACACTTTTAAATGGCAAAAGATACAGTGAATTAAATCCACTACTGAGTATACCTGTTTGCAACATTCATCTATATTTAAAAATTTATTCTAATATATTGACCTCATACCTAAGATCTGGTGCTTCTTTTCTTAAAAGCTTAAGTTTGGTGTGCAAAATAAAATGCTTTGGCAATGTGTTTTATGTTATTCTATGAAGTTAGGTGCTCTACAAAATGGTGCGTAGCATCATTTCACCCATTTCATTCATCGTCCGATATGACTTAACGTTGGAGGACGTAAATTGCATAAACAAAGTAATTCTCTTATTGAATAACATAAAATGCATTACCAAAGCATTTTATTTTGTTCGCAAATCTTTCTCTTAAAAAGTCTAGAACTTGTGGCCAACCCCGTTGCTACACCACTTTATTTTTTCGCTTACTGCTGCACTGGTTGGTGCTAAAGATCTGACTGCGATAGCAATTCATATGGCCCCTTCTTTACGTTACGTTGATGCGTGCAGTGGACAGGGTACTTGATTGTCGTGAGATTGGACTGACGGACAGACAGACAGGTGAAGAAGAATGCAGCTGCTAATGAATGAGTAATGAATGACACGTCAAGCTTCATTTTCTTGCAACGTTCTGATGGACGACAAAGATGATGATAGTTCATAATTCCGTGTCATCGAACAACAAAAAATGATCGTCGTTAGCATCTGGGTGTTCATAAGCTGAAGAAGAGAGTGGAAAAAGAAAAAGGAGTGAAGTTTGGTGCCTCGTCGTTAGGTTAGCCAATCAAGATGCCTTCCATTTCGGCAACGGGTGGTTCTCGAGTCGATTACGGCCAGAGAGGGGGCTGTGAGAAATTTATTCTTAGGTTTTGACGGATTAATTCTGTAGTTTTTACTTTGCACTTTTCGTTATAAACCTTTTTTTACCCTGATTGTAAAAAGTATAAAGTGAGAAACCCTGATATAATTATAATATATGTACTGGTTCCATCATGATATACTCTTTCCAAAATTGTTTGCTTGCTATGTGGCTTGTGCGCAAACCTAAGATTATTTTGTTATAAAAACTTTTCATCGGTTACGCTGTGGCCAGTTCTGTCTATTAGAGGCTACCAAGTTCAATTATTTTGAATTTTTATTTTCTGAACTTACGTATGGCATCCATTTTTTGGGAATCCCTGAATCAACCGCTTCCCAAAAGAAGCAGGAATTATACTTCAAGTTATAATTGATAGAGAATATCGTATTTGTGTAAAATATTTTCATTTTTACGGAAGCTCTTTTCTTCAGTTTCATCAGATTGTGATCATTTGGAAAGTTAGGTGTCAATAACTGATAAACGTGAATGAAAATATCCAATGAAATAAGTTCATAAAATTTTAGTTTAGTTTAAATGATGAGAGAGTAATTAGGTTGAACCACCAGAAAGTGTCACTTAGCATAGGATACTGAATTATTTAGTATAAAGTGTCTATTTAGTTCATATGTTGCATTTTCTAGAAATATAATCTTTAATCCTGGAATGAGAAAAATTCGCTGCACTGTTCAGAATGAAAACCAGCGAAGCTATAAAGATCGTTGCTGGAGCAGGCCCCTTGATTTATAATCGTGATATATAACATACCTTACTTTAAGAGATGCTTAATCAGGGAATGCATGTTCCAGACAACTTCGGCTTGGGTATTTAAATCAGTTAAACATGGTACTGTTGTAAATCAGGTTACAGCGCCCCGAGGTAAGTTACATGCATCTAGCTTGGCGCTAATGAACAAAGAACTTAGCAAATTTGAAGGACTCGTTTATACATCAAGATCCTTTCTTTTACGATCTGCCTTGCAAAATTAGTGATTAATACTTATATGTTTAAACAAGTCAAGGTATGCATTTCTTCAGTTGAGCTGCGCGGATATATGTAAATACATATCTAGGAAAGCGAATTTTTGAACCTTACTGTTAGTTTTCAGAAGATTATTTTTAGTGTTTCGTTTGTTTGACCAATGTAATAAGAGTAAACACTTTCAAACGACTTTGAAACTAAGTTTTACAAAAGTATAAATTCCAATTTCAGGCAAAGTGGATTTCTCCATAATCCATTTTAACTCGTGTTACAGTTCTATATATTAAATTCTATCTTTCTTTAATTACCTATTCTATGTGTGTTTGTATATATAACTTCAAGTGAAAATACCTGAAAACTGTAAAATTAATTTCGCTGAGCAGTTCATTGATAGGAAAACCTAATGTTAAACTTACCTTATCCCAGAGTAACCAAATAACAAGAATCCACGGGGTAAATATTTCTAGCTGTTGACATTTTTTGCATGGATAGTGGTGCTTCTAGTAATTATCCTCAAAGCCAAAGCTAACACTTGTTGTGAAAGGATTACGTAGATCTTCCTAGTTAAACTGAGAACGCATCGATCTAGTCAGTCGAGGTCGTTAGGGGAAGAGCTGATGCATGGGACATCTGTAGTTCAAATCCCACTCACTGTCCTGCTGGTTGAGGATTTTCCTCAGTCCTCATAAATGACTAAAGAAAGGGAACCACTTTAAAGCTAGCTGGAACGTTTCGTTTCCAATGTATCATTTCACTATATTTATCATTAATTTCCACCGTCTGTGAGGCTCTGCATATTAAGAACGTGTGTAGTAAGTTAAAAATCACTAAAACAAAACTGAGAAACTTGAGAAACAGAAGTATGGTATCGATATTCCATGATGAAAAACACCTCCTTTTATTCACCTCTTGTGGGAAACTGCTTGGAAGTAATTCATATATCACCACATATAATGGAATTAATCGTGTGTCTACATTCTGTTCGTTAAATATATTTAGAGAGTATTTAGCTACGTTAACAATCAAGTAGGCTATTTTTCGGTAAAGAGAGAAAATTTTAGTCATGTATCACTTAAGTAACATAATTTTAACAGCTGTTATAGAAATGGTGTTCCTCGGTTCTTTGGAAAATTTATCTCCCATGGTACCTTGGTTTCTCAGAGTGAAAAGCTCGTCTGTCAGAAAATTGTTTGCTGAATGAATTTCTGAAGATATCTATATTTTCCAATATGTATATACACTCATTGATTTTTTAATGAGCTGTGAGAATGTATTATGTACATAAATATTTGTGCCACTCTAAAGATTATAAACTAAGCGAATTCAGTCTTGTCTACTTACCATATTAATAATATGAAAGTAGAGAATTAATCTACATGGGATTTATCAGGACAAACAAATGAAATTCTTTCCAGTGGCACTTCTTATGAATTTTTCTAAGCGTTCTCCTAGACCTAAACTTTGAAAACCTCTGTAACTGTTTTTGTCTTGACTTCCTACTCATAACACAAATTAATGCACATATAAAGCTTCACATACAGTACAGGCTTTTGAAAGTCAATGAAACATCTTTTAGTCTGTGCAAACAAATATGAATCTGAAATGCGGAATGAAGAAGACTTAAAAAACCAGTCACTTAATTTGCCATGTAAGTAATCTGATATTTACTATTTGTCAAGTAATTAGCTCATGACCTCCAGGAAATGGTAGGCCGCTCTAAATATCTCCGCGGGGTTTATATACTGCAGCTATTGCTTATCCTGACAACTCTGATTTTCTTTACGCTGTAGCTAAATGTCCATATCGGCTGATATTTCAGTTTCACTTGTAACATCTTACAGAAGTGTATTGAAATTTTACATCTTCAGTTCTTAAGTATACACGAGAGTCGAGAAATCATTAGGAAAATGCTGTGACGAGGTAGCAAAGAACAATTTGTTAAAACTTCCTGTAAGTGAAGCTATTGCAGGAGCTGCCCTTTTCACCAATTTTCTGAAGCTACAATTAGCTATATGAGTTTGCAAAGATGTGTAAGGTTTAAGTTTAAGGGTTGAAAAGTAAATCCTTACTAATCCAGGTAAGCACGAAATAAAACTTACATAACTTTTACTTTATTGAGAAACCTATTCTTACTATCAATAAATAGTTACCTGCAGTATGAGAAAGGATCCGTTTTCCATAGACATGAACTTCAGAGCTGGGTTTTAAAGTGAGGAAATGCTGGAACACAGAAAAGAATGTCCTCAAATGGCGGTTTGCCGGCGCGATTTGCTGATTAAAATGGAGCGTTTGCGAGAAAGTGGGCAAAGTATATTATACACTGACAGAACTGGAGTACAGTAACATCACATTCGGAAAGTACTGGAAAAGTGGGAGGGAAAAAAAACGGACGCAATAATCTGCAAAAACAGATGTAAACGGACATCGGGAAAATACTCTTCTCGTTCATAAGGTCGGGAAACGGCGGCAGGCGTCTCTCATGGACAAACGAACCATATAAACCTTGAAAAGTGGGTTCAAGAAAAAACGGGTTCCCAATTTGCCTCCTCCTCCTGCAGAAGTTCTATATATGGCTACACTGTAAAAGTGAATAAACCTTGGAATTCTTTGTAGTATGACATTGTTGCAAAACAGAGCGAATCAGTGCGACAGTTCTATGCAGAAAACAGAATATCGCAAACTGGTGAAATAAATGATAAATCTAAAATCAAAGAAAGTATTTAAAGTTGACGCATATTTCGTTTTTGTGCCACACTGTCTTTGATTACTCCCATACCTGATATCTGAAAACCGGACAATCAGCTCGGGCCAGCGTAAAATATATGATTGGGGAGAGAAAAAAACAGGTCACTTTTCGCTTTAGAAGTTGCTAAAATTGGTTTTTAAGGATCTAAAACTCCAAGATTTGGTAATCCGGCAGAAAAACTATTATACAGTGAGAAGTTTGCAACACTGTAAAGTATTAAATATACTAGCTGCAAGAAAGTAATAATGAAATATTAGCATGCATCACATTGCAGTTCAATAGCTTGCTGTGCAATGTTTTTATTAGGAATAATAGTATAGCATTAAAACAAAAATCAGGTTTCTCAATAAGAATATGTATTTGAAAAAATAAACACATTGCCAGAATTCATAAATAAAGATTTTAATGTTAATAAGTCCTAACAATATTCTACTTATAGTCCTATGTAGCTTTCGTATACACGGGGTTTTAAAATATCATCGTATAGCAATATATTTCTCTTTGAAGACCTAACTTTCTGTAAATCTGTAAGAGAAACAATTTGTTCTTGCCACATTGAAGTGAATAAATTATTCAAGAATGGCCTAATAAATCTTCAAATATTAAATCAATTCAGAGGCACAGGAAAGCTTTAAGACGAGGAAAGGCGTATGTATGCTGATAAAACTGTAAACTGTAACACTATTAATTTAGCCTTCTAATGTTAAGGTCGCTTTTCTTGTGTTTTCATTTGTCAGTTTTCATTTGTCTTCTTCAAAGTGTTCCGTACGACGTACTGTTCGATATAAATCATGATATATATATATATATATATATATATATATATAAATCATGATATATATATATCCTTATTAATAGTAGGATAAAATGGTATCATACTCAGTATTAAAGTAAGTGAACAATAATGCTTACGCTGTAGAAATGTTAAACAAAAATATGACTCATATTTAATTTCTATTTTCTTACGAAATAGTAGGATAAATATTCCATTTGTTTTTATTCTATTTAAGAGATTAGTTATATTATATTGATTTCTATAGTATATACTTTCATCGTATAAAGCAATGTTTGCTTTCTGTACTGTGCACTTGTCAATGGAGTAAATATTGTATTACACCCAAAATTTCATACCAGGACTTCATCATAAGTACGTGATTTAAGATTCTTTGAGTCAAAAATAAAGAAAAATCATTTTTAGAAGAGGTCGGTGTATACGTGCTGCGGCGTTTCTCTTTCTGTGAACAGCAAAACTCAAAAATAAGAAACCGCTTAAATACCTTGGTATTAATATTCAGTGGAATGCGACATATTTTAAAGAAAATACCCCCTCCAAATTAAAATATTTCCTATACTCCTGTTCGTTGTGTGTCGACAAGGAAATATGTGGGCAATAAAACCATTTCAACGAATATCTATCTCGTTTAACATTAAATAGAAGAATAAGAACTTGTAAGAATATTTTTGTAAAAGAGTGTGTAGAGAAAGTCATACGAGTGCGACATCCGGACTTTTAAGAATACATTTACAGTAAAAAGCTAACATCTTTGAAGGTTACTGGACATAAACAGTGTATTGGAATTTTAACTGAAGTGAACTGAAATGATGAAATTTAAACGCCTCGAACATGGAGCTCTTGGATGTCGTTCCAAAACACTTGCGGCAGCTCACACGTGCAGCACCCAGCGTCGACATTGGAACACTTTTAAGAATGTGTGGAACACGAGTGGCCTGAATACAACAAAGGACGCTCACAAAAGACACTACGCCCTTCATAACTTTTTTGTTTTCGTGTCAGTCTCCACTTTATATTCATGGTCCAATACAATTGGCTAAACGAAAAGTCATCTAGCGAGACAATGCCGAGTGTTTATCGCTTGTATTGCACAAGATGGTGGCCAGTCAGGTCCTGGAGGGTTACTGACCTCGGTGTAATAAATAATCTGTGTATTTATCGCTGCGAGGTGCTTGAGCTGCAACAATAACGAAAATAAACGCCTAATTGATATGCAGAGAGTTTTGAAACTGCATTAAAATGCGTGATTCACATTTTATATTTTTAATCGCATCGTGCAGTGGGCCCAGAAGAGGCATAATCTGTATGCGGTTCCAGTAGCCACGTAACAGTGTAGGCGTCAGGATCGCTTCTTAATTTAGTAAAGCAACTTTTAGTCCCATCCGTCATTCCATCAACGAGCTTGTATAGAAAAGTAATTAAAATTAACATAAAACATAGCAGGTAGCAGTGTAGGCATCGATCACCCTTAACAGCTTGCAGACACGCCATTGCATGAAGTAAACAAACTTTTGCTCCCCCCTCCCTGTACAGCAAAAAAACAATCCGTACATCCATCTATCGTTTTTGTGCAACTGTCGGCAAAAACGTCCTGTAACTGTTCTTTGGAAAAACAAATATATTATAATTGTACAGAACGTCCACCTCTGTAGTACTGAGGTAGCGTACCTGCCTTACATTCAAGAGGTCCCTAATTTGAATCTTTGTTAGAATGAATATAGTTTTTTTTCGGGCTTTTCCGTTTTCATGAAAAGACCAATGTGGAGCATATCTAAGCTCTGGAAACCCGTGCTTGTAAGAGAGAAACAAAGAAAGAAAACCTGTACAGACTTTTGCTACACATTCAGTGAGTGTTGGCCATATTGAGGCATTTACGATTGGAACGACTAGACACAAGAAAAAGGAGAAGATTGTAAAAGTATGAGGAAAAGTGGAAGAGAGTGGGCCTCAGCACAATACCTTTATTTTAAAATGGTTATAGTACAATCTACATCATGGTTTTACGTATATGGGTTAGTTATAAATGTAAAGGTGCTGTAATTAGCTAGGACGATTAGTGCTATGTAAATTTAATATTGTTACTTTGCCTTTAGCAATTTGTGCATTCATCTGTGCGTGTTCATTAAAATTGTTGGATACATCCCGAACAATAATGGAAACAGGATAGATTGAATTCTCTTCTCAAATAAAAAAACAAACAAAAACCCAACAATTGCTCACATTCTTATTTTTTCTTTTCTTGTGACTACTTAGCTCATTGAGAAATTAAGTTTTTATTTGATGTCTTTTAATATTTTTGAGGCAAACTTTTCTGCTCTAAGGAATATTTGAACGATAAGCACTAAACAGCGGCTTGACGGAACCAAATTTCTAAGAGATCTCATTGTACTCGTAGATTTATCGAAGCATTCTATAGCTACGCTGCCGATTTTTTTTCTAACGTCTGCTCAAAGAATAGTGCTTACGGTTACATCCTTCGTGGGCTGAATGGATTTCTTCCATCCAGCAGAGATCAATTGAGATCACTCATAATCATCAGAATATCTTCCTCCAGTGGAACAAATAATGTTATATGAAGTGCTTTCGCTTTGTTGTTATGACCATCTTAGTTGTAATTTCATACTAATTATAAAATTAATTATAGATAGAGGAATTGCAGTCCACCTAAAAGAATATCGAAATTTCGTCTGATATATTTGTAGATAATTGAGTGCAAAATAGCATGTTTATATGAATTTTAGCTCGAAAAGGAGAAGTCAAATAAGTAGCAGTACTTATATAAATTCAGTATCTTTCCAAATTTCCACAACCCAAATTTTCCATTACATGAAAAATGTTTCATTATATTTCATTTGATGAAAAATAACCCAAACGATTTTGATTAATATAACATTGGGTTCGACATTTTCTTTCCGTCTGAGTGTATATTTTATGTTATTACAACTGCCAAAGTAATGTTTGTACACACGGGTGCTGCAGCAATTACTAACCACTTTTCTGCAATTTCAGATTTAGAAACAGAACTATTTCAATGAGAATGAGAAGGTTCTGTAGTAGATAACGCAACACTAAATCGGTTGTTTTTCCTTGGAAACGAAATCATGCTTTGCAATTCTAAATTTCCGTCTGAGTAAGTACCCCCATTAGGATTAGGATTACTACGGAGGGGATTCGGCACTGTGACTAGTTTTGCTCTATTGTACCTATGCCCCTAAATTGGGCATCCCCGGGAGGTGGGTTGAGGCGAGAGAAGACAGAGGGCGGCCGTTCCAAGGAGTTACGACAGTGCACAGGGCAGAGTCTCCACATTTTACTTAGATGGAAATCTGCCCCTTTAGACCAGGGAACGGATATTCCTCCCTACTGTAGTTCGGAAGCAGTCCCAACAGTGGGTTCGGAGATCGGAAATCGACCTACCGGAGGAGGAACTGGTTTACTCAGAGCATATCATCCCGCTATGCATCGCCGGGACACCCGCCGAAACTTCTACTCTGAAAGAGACAACCAGATGAGAGATGATATGAAATAATAACGGAGATGAAATGGATGAATAGGAAATTCGGGGAATGTAGGTAATTAACCTACCCAGCAATCGCCTGGCGACCTAGGAAACCCCCCGAAAGAAAAGCCCATGGTTCCACTGGAATCGAACCCGGGCCTCCCTAATGCGGGCCACAGACGGAACTGCCTGACCCATCCCGCTCGTTCAAGTATCCCTAAAAGTATTTTATTTAACTAGGAATATGATATGATTCCATTTAAAAGCAAGGAATACTGCTGCAAGACATTTTGCTGTAAGCAAATCTAAACGTAGTGTAAGATGACACTTAGCCTATATCATTGTGTTACTTACCTATAATTGACCAATTACAAGAAATGAACTATGCTATTCCAATTAAGAAATTTAAATAATGCAGCTCTACTAAAAGTATTGGTTCCTGTACCTAAATGAACATCTGCTAACAATGAGGAAGGGGAAGGATAATACATAAGATATCCTTAGCTGATATGGGTTTTCAATAAGGCAAGTCCATTTAAATGCTTCAGTTTAAGGTGGGAACTGTTTTACATAAATATTTAGACGAAAACTCAAAAGACAATACTTATTTTGCATGCTGTTAACGAATTTGAGTCAAAGTAAGGAGCTTGTATTTATATTGCCGATGCATTAGGAAGTAAGTACAGGAGAAACTATTTCCTGTAACTGGCACTGACTTTGATTGGTGTGTTTCATATTACTCGAAGGCACTAAGGAGTTAATTAAATGATATAAAGTAGACATCATTGTTGTAAATTTTCACTGTACAATATTTTCCCCTTGTAAGTGCTGAGTTTACTTATGTTATACTGTACCTACTAAGTGTGTCAAAAATGGTAGCTCATAAGCTCCACTCAAGACTGAAAGTTGTTATAAGTCTTGTAGAAGGTCTCAAATCACATTTTGTCATATTTGTAACAGTTGAAAACTACTTTCTCCCCATAGCATGATAAAATCATTTGAAAGTGTAAGAGATTATAACTATAATTATAATTGAAGTTCTTTATTTTTGTGATTTTTACGAAAATTATGAAATCAATATCGATTTTCTACATGTAAGCTGTAAGTAATAATATTCGTGAAGCTATTTCTCATTTTGTGGTAAGGTATATTTCATCCCCCAAGCAATTAAGTAAAACATTCATTACGTATACTTGGACTAAGGAAACGGAAAGTTAAAATAGTCAACCTCAAATTTGGTATTAATCTCCCGTCTAATTAAAGGTTCACCACATTACTGTTTTATAAGGCACAGTACTATCTTTGTATTCCTGCAGTCAAATATTGACAGCCATATATTATTTGGTTCGTAAATAGCCCTTGATGCATTCAAATATATGCTCCCTTGATGGAAGTGTTTGCTTAAGTTTTATCATGATTTGACTTTCGAAACGCGTTCTAAATAAAAGTGTCCTTAGTAAAATATTTATGCATAGCAATTCTCAAAGGATTCCGTTCCACAAAACTCTTCACACAAATTATCCTTTAATCCACTAAACCCTTTCTTTTCTATTGCTGTCCAACGATCCACTCCCGCCATAAACTTCTAACACCTGAAGATGCAAATAAATCTCCAATTTCACGCCACAGAAAACGCCCGGTTCTTTAGTATTTACATCCAGCGTGAAAGAGATTATAAAAAGCGGACAAAAATTTTCCCATTCCAATCGTTTATAAATGATGAAGAGGCAGAGATGTGGGCTCCGATACAGTTCATAAATATTACACCATGTGTGTGTGTGTGTGTGTGTGTGTGTGTGTGTGTGTGTGTGTGTGTGTGTGTGTGTGTGTGTTTTATCGTAAAGCCGGGAGAGGGGGGCTGTAAATTGGAGGGGAGGGAATCAGAATTGCCCTCCATGGCCTATACTTCATGTTTATTGCGTTCTTACCTCGACATAGGCGTCTCGTATCGCTTCTTTGCGTGTGTTACGAAAGACTGTTGTATCAGAACGGGTTGGCAACACTGAGACACACAATGGCATGTATACATACACACACTTCTTTTATACCTTTCAAGACATTTACATGTTGAATTATTTTCATCCTATAGATTACCTAGTTGCTTCTTCGTTTTATTTTCTAGTCTTTCTTATTCACTATCTCGTCTTTGCAGCGAAGGAAAAAAAGAAGAAAGTGTTTGGGAATGACTTATGTAAGGAAACCGACAGCAATAAATAAAGGAGCTGGACTGATGCATAGGGTTAAATCTGAATAGGGGATAAAGAAGAGAAAGAGGGATGATGGGAATGGAGAAGGGGATTTGTAAGGCAGACAGGACTGCAAAATAAATGTGGGAATAAAGGCAAGCAGGTTAATGAAAGTGAAATGAAGAAATCAAATTTATGCTTTCTTTTCGATACTTTAATGGCAAATGTCTCTCTAAAAAATAGCACCTGCATAAACATTCCTTTAGAAAAGATGAGGTCGAAAAAAAGAAATGGTGCTTACATTTTGTTTCTTTAGGTATATTTTTGCTTTCTGTATTCACTCAAATAAGGTAGTGCAGTTATGTTAAATGCTTATGACCTACCATAAAAGGCGACTGGGTGTCAAGAAGACAGAGAAGAAAGGACAAGGGAAAATTAGTTTCACACTGTTGTTTCGGACAATTCTTAAAACGGAATATCCCATATGGCGTCAAAGTCTAATTTCCGTAATATTCCTGATGATGATGATGATAAAAATAATTATCTCTATCAGTAATGATTTTCATTGTTAACTCCTGGACAAGGTAAAGATGTTCAAAAGTAGTAATTTTAAAATAGATTATTTATAATTATTATATTATATGAATAAATCAGTTTTATGAACTTACATTGGAACAATTTTCTCTTAGTTTACTAATATAAAATGGTACATGAACACTTCAAAAGAAGAGGGGCAGGAAAAATAAAGAAATTTCAAGAGCATTTAACTTAATAATAAAGTTAGGAAATAAACGTTAGCCTTTTTTTTTGGTGGAGGGGGGGGGGGGTTAGAATTCCCTATTTGTAACGCAAGACGAACGTAGGAACCTTAAAAAACTCACAGCTGATTCCGGTTATCTTTTATGGTTGCAACACACAAATCTTGAATTTCCTCCCAGCGGGCTACCGATGATGTGGAAAGACTTTTTATTTTTAATGGCTCTAAGGATTTTAGTTCCAGTATATTTTAGTGGTATTGTAGAAATGAAACGCGTGTAAAACTTTAATTTTCTGTGAATATGCAGTGCAAATCGTATTCATTCCGAATGAGAAAATTGGGAAGTATAAAATAGAATAAATTTGCAGATCTCATAAAAGTTTACAATGAGTGTTATATGATAGCAGCGTTTGTGAAATTTGGTAGTTTATTGTTTTCTTTTCCTTCATAAGAAGCTGTAATTTTTAACTTCTAAATAAATTCCTCCCTAATATTGGCGCAAAATCTTTAAAGATTCGACGTAACTAGGGACTGCTTCATACCAAATCATTTTTGTGTAATCACATGGAATAACGTAAGGTGAATAGACGAATTCACTCTAATGAGTAATACCTAATAAAGTATATACCTATAAGGTGTGTATGGGAATTCGTAATGAGTAGAGAAAGATGTATGAGTACATATATAAATTTGCAGTGAAGAAGTTGTAGAATCGATAATCAGTATATCCTACAGTTTTGAAAGATGCTTTATATAAATACGAAATTTGGTATTTATAATAGCTTTTGATGCATGTACCTATAGACAGGTTTCTTTTATTTTCTTGTAAAGGCCTGTCCACTCTCTTTGAAAGCTACGTTATTTACTGCTATCGCTTGCTTTACGGTGCCTTCACAAAAAAGAAAGTCTCCCTTCTGTCCAGCGTTTACTATTCTACTTCAATAGAAATTCACGATTTATTATCATAACCATCGGTTAGATACATTTTAGTCACTTCCCATACAAGGCACACTTAAGACGTGTATTCACAATACAGACTTATAAATGACAGGCGAATCGTGGCTGTATAAAGGAGAGAAAAGGTTGAAAGGCTTTGTAGTCTCACCGTTTTAATGCAGCGTGAGCTTAGCAATCGATAGTGAGAATGGATGGAAGAGAATTCGATAACAATCGATTGTCAAGAAGAAAACTTGTTTCTCGCCCTCTCTGACAGTGCGTCACTTCGATGTTGATTTATTCCACTTTATTTCTTGGTTGAGACCATTCTGAATGCCCTGAAAGGTCATTAGATGTGATACCTTGTATATACATTGTGTACTCTGTAAAGAGGGTATCAATTTCTGTAAATCTTCTATTGAATGCTGCTTAGATAGCTTCACAGTACATTCTGAAACAATTTCTAAAGAAATTTTGGAAATATTATATTCAGGACATCTACAAAATCCTATTTTATTGCACTTTTTACTTTGAATATATCTTCAAGTTGGAGTTTCTTTTAAACGACGGAGGTCCGGGTCGCCGTCCGAAAGTTAGGAAAGCGCATGCCAGCAACTATCTTCAGATCCGTCAAACGTTCGGGTATTTGTTGTATTATCTTCATCTTTAAACCTTTGCAAAGGATAATAACCACAAGGAGGTAGCTGTGGATAGTTAGTAGGCAAATCAAGTATTGTGGTATTAAATACATGTATTGTGATGCAGTAATTTCATTATAATTCACGATAGCCCCGTAGCTGATCTACTTATTCCACACAACTGTTGGTTATTTTACTAATGCAAATCTATGTGTTTTAAATGTTTCAAGAATCTATAAACTCTTGAACAAAACACGAGGGAATTTCTGCACAAATTTAACCTTAAAATATACATGCTCTCCCTTGAGCAAAACTTCACACACACGGACACAAACACACACCCACACCCACACCCACACCCACCCACACACACACACACACACACACACACACACACACACACACACACACAGAGAGAGAGAGAGAGAGAGAGGCATGGGGTGCATGCTTGCTGTTCTATAATAATAGCAACTGCATACATTAAATGTAATCAACAGACCGCTTCGCAGGATGTTCATACTCTGTTTCAGGTAACATTAAACGTGAAGCGTAAGTGGTATACCTCCGAAGGCGTGTGAGCTATCCTACCGCAATGTTTACGAAGCAGACGATGGCAAATAATCGTAATGCACAAATCAGTAAGAAAACACCGTTTTCATTTTCAGCACATTGAGAAAATAGTAAGGCATTTGGTTGCACACAAAAATCGCAAGGAATTTTGAAATCAATTATTCCTTATGCTTCAGCGTTTAATATATTACGATTTAATGAAAGAAATCTACGTAAGCAATTAAAAATTATATGAAGTTATGGAAATACAAAGAAAATAAATCATTTATAAGTATGCAGTAATGTTGTTAAACGTTTCTCTATAGGTAAACCTAATGTAATTAAATGCAACTATATCTCGCCTACTGTACTTAAAAGGGTGGAAAGAGTAAAGTGGTTTCATTACACACACACACACACACACACACACACACACACACACACACACACACACACACACACACACACACACACACACACACACACACACACACACACACAGACACACACACACACACACACACACATACAGACACATACAGACCTAGTTAAAAGCAATGTTAATTACTTTATGATAAACTTACTTATTACATGATTTTGTACAATTATTTGGATGTTATGGTAATGTATTTTCCTTGAAAACGTTTACTAAAGCAACAACAACAACAACAACAACAATAACAATAATAATAATAATAATAATAATAATAATAATAATAATAATAATAATAATAATAATAATAATAATAATAATAATAATAATAATAATAATAATAATAATAATAATAATAATAATAATAATAATAATAATAATAATAATAATAATAATAAATGTCTAGTTATATTAATAAGTAACTATGTTACACTTCCATCACAAGTTATGACTCTTTATGCCTTTTTACGATTATTTTCATTTAAACGCCATATTAAGGATAATTACGTATCTACAATATTACCTACTCTTACATGTGTAAATGTCAATAAGCTGACTTTAAAAGTCAGCCACTCAAACTTAATATCACTGCAGTGGAACGAAAACAAAATGAAGAAACTGCAGTAATAAATCACTTCACCAGAACCTTCCCTTAAAATAAAGGATCTTAACTGAATAGAAATGTTCCACATTTACTGGAATGATCTAGAGGATTCTTGGAATTGAAAGTATAGAATACGCAAATTAGTGGCTTCACACACATTTCTTGCCAAATAACTAAGAAGTGGAAACATTTATCTTTGACGTTTGGACCATACAATTAGGAAACTCTTTTGGTGGTTTAAAATATGTTTCCATCTCTACAATAAATCTAAAATCCTTTTGGCATTATGCTATGTGTCCCATAATTCTTTCAATTTTATTTATGGAACGGAATGTCTAAAAAGCAGGTTACTCTATTCATCGTGCTTTTTGTTTTCTTTGTTAATAAAAGAGTAGGTTTCGTGGCATTTCTAAATTAGCTTCACTTTCGAAGAATGCTTTTGGAATTCTCCTAAATTTTGAACCTTGTCGCAAGGCTTTCTTATGTTTATAAATATCACTAGACCCGATCAAAATTAACTTTTTAAGTTTTTTAAATAAAGAAAATAAAGGAATAAATTTTTTTGAAAATATTTGAGCGTGGATTTCTAGAAGTCCTTGATAATTTGATAGTGAAAACCTATAAAATGCCTTATAAATTGCAAAATGTAAGAAATTCGAATAAAATTTTCTGCTTATCTGCACGAACTGAAATAAACACACCCGTTAGTCTTTTTAAGGAGTTTTTAATCAATAATTATAATGCTACATTTGTTCTGCCACATAAATCTGAGAATTGTGGCATACCAATTGAAAAGTTAAAAAAAAAAAAAAAAAAAAAATAGCTGCTTGCATATTTTCTTTAGTTTGTGGAAGGAGCCTATGAATTATTTTTACACGCTTTTAATAAAATTCAATACGGAATGAAAATGAAACCTTCTATCGATAGGGATGCTAAAATACATATATTTCAGACTTTGCATTGTATTTTCAGAGAGTAATTATTTATGATATTTTATTTTGGATAATACTTCTTATATACAAGATATATTAATTTTACAAAAGAAAGCTATTTGAACTATGTCAGATATTATCGTACATTTTATGAAATAAACTTAATATATTTATGGCAGAAGATTTTATATTCAAAATTATAATACTAGAAATTGACAACAGATTAAAATTCCTCGCCGTAGACTGAGGTAGTGCAAAATTGACATTAAACTTTTAATAAGCTACTTCAAGCTGTCAATATACTAACATGCCTGTTTTACATTTGGTGTACTCTTGTCTTGTAAATGAACCATTTTATTCCATCAAAGAGTTAACCCTTGCTCATTCATTAGCTTGAGATTTATTTTATCGCAGTCTTAAATCAGGTCTATCAATGCTAACCCATTGTGCACTCATATTAGTCATGTGTATGTTGGAAACATTCAGTGCCATAGTCGGCAATTGAACCAAGGATCTCCCAGTTTCTGTCTGATTTGTCATGGTAGCTTAGCAGGTTGGAGCAACCGAAAGGAGACCAGGAAATCCGTGGTTCATATCCTGGCTGTGACATTGAATTTTTCAGTCTGAGCCTTCCTTTCAAAATCAATATTGAATATTACGTTGTATACATTAATATCAATGTTTTGATGTTACAGGAATGGCAGCAAGTCAAGTTAGCAGCTACTACAGCCCTGCAGCGGCGGCTTACGGATCCCTGAGTGCCGCGAGTATGGCAGCAGCAGCTGCGGCAGCTGCTGCCCAACAGTCCGCCATTTCGGGTCTCTCCGCTCCCGCACAGGTGAGGCATCGCTTTCTTGTGTCAAAACTTATGCACTACTTAGAAAATAGCCAGTTGAATTTAAATCGTTGTTCTGGAATTCACAGGTTCGTAGACCATGACTAAACGTAACTAAAACATTTGCAGCGCAACCATTATTTTCTTAATATATGATATTTCTAATAGATTTCCCAACCTCGGACATACTGTGCTAATAATTAATTTAGATACCTGTGAGTATCGTACACTTTGGACGGTTTAGAAATAGCTGTTTTACGAGGGTATTTTCAGGTTTATGTTTTCACCGGTAAGTTATTTAATGACTAGATAAGAGCTCCATGTTTATAGACCTATCGCAGTAGCTACGGACATAATTGAAGTAGTATTTACTTTCTGTTAATATCTTACTTACATCCTTTATAGAAATATGTGGTTAACATTTTTCCAATCGGAAAATACATCGTGGAACGAAGTTCATTCCAATGATTTGTGGAATATAACATGAATACGAATATTTTGGAGTAACAGCATAAATAAACTATAAACATTGTCTTTAAATGTAGAACGCTTTAATGAAAGTTTTTCACAGTTGTTTTGGATAGAACTGACAGTAAGCTTAAAAATACGTTTTAAATTATAAACTGAACATTGAGCCGTATTTCGCACACTAGAACTATCTTTTAAATGTTTTAACCTGTGTTTGATAACAACAAAAAGATCATTTGTAGGACAAGCCATTCTTGTACACTGAAAATTAGATAGTACTGTACATACTTTGAAACATCGTTATCTCTTCCTTACACTGTCATTTTCATCTAATATGCCATCTGTGCCCTCACAACGACTTTTTGTTACACAGTCCTTCCTTTAGTTTTATTTAAAGTACCAGGAATAAGCTACGAGTTTCATTCTTATACGTGCGTTCAAGTCTCTTTATTACAGTATTACTACACAACTGATGGGATGAAAGCTTAATGAGGGAAGATTGGAAATTAATTGTTCTTTCACACTGGCCGTGTGTAGGCTAAATTGTGGAAACGTAGAGTCAGACTGAAAAATTCAATGCCATAGCCGGGATTTGAACCACGGATCTTCTGGTTTCCGTCCTGCCGCTCTACCATTGAGCTACTATGGCCAACGTGCCGATATGACACTAAATTCTCCAGCTGACTCGTATTTTTCCCGGTAAACAACTTAGGAGTTCTCATAAACACATGAGACAACTACCTTAATGGCGACTTAAAACATGTAAGTACTTTAAGGCCCGGGCTTTATAGTTAACCACTATTAGGTCAATTAATGGACATTAATTGTTCTTTCACACTGGCCGTGTGTAGGCTAAATTGTGGAAACGTAGAGTCAGACTGAAACATTCAGCTGGACGGAAACCAGAAGATCCGTGGTTCAAATCCCGGATATGGCATTGAATTTTTCAGTCTGACTCTACGTTTCCACGAGGGAAGATTTGTTTCTTTTACTGATATTTCAAGACGCTTTAACTTTATTCATTTAGGGGCATAAGTGAATTTCTCGTTGATCACAAATTCATTATCTAATGACAATAAACAGGAATTACATTACCTAAGCAAAATTATAAGCAAGAGGACGGCTCAGATAATAGTGTAAGAATGATGGTTTGTTTTATTACTTTAAACATAATCACCACAAAGTCTTGCCACATTCTTGTAGGTCAGCTTTTTAAATTATGTGATGCGGGTGTTAGAACTTTCGTCACTCTTTTTAATATTTAAACCAAATCTTACTACTTTTACTGTTGTAAAAATCGCCATTGTGATCAGAAAAATGAATGAGATTAGACGTTTTAGATCACTAGTCAAATCCGTGCAGAGTTTATAGGAGTATAAATGTACTGTAGAGTAAAGGATATTAGTTACTAATTTCTGAGTATCACTATTACTGGTGATATTGATTAAGCTCCACTTTTTCATGACACTGTATATGGCTGAAACCACGAAGTTATTTATTCGAGAGTGGTTGAGACACTACGTAGAGAGAAGCTGTGAACTTTCACATAAAAGATAAGCATAATGCTTTCCAGAATAAAACTTGTTTAACAAATGTATTAATGTGTTACGTTTATTATATGACTCTACTTATCTTCCACAAGCAATTCTTACAAGAACTTTTTCTTTTAACTACTAAGTAGTCAGATAGTCAGAGGTTTAGAAATTGTACCACTATGTGATGTGTTAAAATTCTATATTCTTTGCATGACCGCAGGAAAAAACGGATTGCAACATAGCACATTCATACCGACAACAAATACTATTTCGGAAATGATAAATCTCACAGAAATTTTTATCTGATATAAATTTTGCGTTTCAACGATATATATCGTTTGTGCGGTACTATTTGATATATCTACAATTATACAAAACTCATTCGGAATCAATAGGACTTCACAGATATTCCGGAAAATTCAATATAAGTTACTTTATTTGCCTTAAATGATGGTGTTTTAGTCAGAATCGTTAGTCAATTTTTGAAAAATAAAAGACGGCATTTTTCTTCGTGAAGGCAGGGCATAAACTTAGCAATCGCTTAAACATATAACCATTACCTTTACCTTTCTGTTTTGGACCTTTGACTTTATTTAAAATTTTTCAAATTATGGCGCTAATGTGGTTTGCTATGTGAAAATTATATCGTTGGTCTCATATGAAACATTCAAGATTTAAATGTTAACGAACATTTCCCAAGTAATAAAAAGAATGTATATTCTATGTGTTCCGTAGCCCTAGCAAGTTAACTGAAAATTTGGGACGTAATGTTGCTAATGCTCCGTTGAATCCATTCTATCTAAAGATAATATCTGTTTGAGACCAATGTGCGAACTTGACTCGCAGAACGTTTGTCCAATATTTTACTTAGAGAGGACTCGCAAGTTTCATGACCGCATCCAGTACGCTATCGTGAATATATGAGGCATAAAGGTTCTGTAACTAAATGGACGAAGCTAAATTGGATTACTTTTGCTTTGAAGAAGAAACGGAGTAAAAAGAGTGGAAAATGTTGAGTAAAGAATGGATAGAATTTAGAAATGCCATAGGAGCATGGCATGACATTGCTACTGTTAATGAAGTGTATGTATTAGAAGATCCTATGCACTACAGATATTTTCAGGAAGGTTAGCTAAGCAATTTCAGTGCTTAATCAAACATTATGTTCTGAACTACTAATACTAGTTGATCTTCAGTGACTAGAACAGCTATATATTTTATTTAATTCCTTTGTAGAATCTGACATTCACTTGAACGTGAATGAATTAACCAGCGTGGAGGATAATGAACACCTTTGTGGGTGATTCTTCTACCACTAACTTGTCTTTATACTATTTTTGGTTCTGCATATAGGCTCCGAATAATACTTATATAAGTCCTTTACCCTTTATTATATCCCATAGTAAATTTCATTGTACACAATCAAAGGCTTGAACCCAATCTAGTAAAGCCATACTGGTATTTAGGAGTTTGTATTCTCTGCTTTTGCCATTATTTGGAAGACAAACGTACACAGTCTAAGCCATGTTTATATAGCAAAAATATAATCTTAGGTCAGAAGTACTTGAATAAAATGCTTGTAGAAAAGTATCTGGGCATGTACACGTTTTGGTGTTTCGCACAATGTACAGTAGAAGTCAGTCTAAAGCTGTGAACCATATAGAAACGTCACTAGAGAAGTTTCCATACCAACACTGCGTGTGGGTAAAAGGTGGTTTTCTTATGCCAGAACACCTTCAATTCCGTCATAACGTAGGAACGTTATGGGCAATAATAAGAAAAGTTGGTTACAGGAAACTAACCATAACTAATTACGTACACAGGTAAACAAATCTCTGGAAACATCCTGAAAGTCACACGTCTTGCCTGGGCACCAAGCAGTCTGAGTTCAATAATTGGTCTCCATACGAACAACTCACACGACAAATCGATTTTAGCACTCGGAAGTCTGATGACGTGTTTCAGTTTATTGTTCTGCTTCACGGAAGTCTCCAGGATATGTGCTTGGAACGAAGGGCTTTGACTGTTACAAAGTTACGAGCGACAAAGTTGTGCAACTGTTTCTTAAAGGCACCGTGAGATAGTTTTGACGTCTAAAGGCACTTACTTGTCTTTACTCGCTCTTCGAGGCAGTTCAACTGTCGCCATACAGCCACTGACGTGAATGGGGAAATGCTAAACCTCCATCCGATTAACAGTTTGTATAGCAGCGACGTTTCGGTTATGTTTACTTTATAGGCAACGTGCAAAGTCATTATCGACCTCAGCATTGCTATGTTATGACAAGTGGTTCTGTTCTGGAGGAGCCGTAGATATAGTATATAAGAAAGTAGCAAGTAAAGATCCACTTCTTGTAGGATGTCAAATTATCATCAAATTATTACATTTGTACTTTATCGGCCAATTTCATACTAGGTAGAAAAGATTGCAGTCCATCCAAAACTTTCATATCGAGAAAATACTCTATCCGCAAACTATATGAAACATTTTGAAGCATTTTTATTTTATATAAGAAAGGCTCTAATGACTTTGATTATTACAATTCATATGTGTGCATATGTTGCATTTTCCGGAAATAATCTGTGAAGTCATCCTTATTGTGGATTACATTTGTATATTTCAGTAAACCGTAAAATATATGAAATATCTTTCTAAACAAAAATATGAATATCGCAAAATCTCAACCTCTTTCATACAGCATTTGTATACTCTACACCTTTTCCGTTATTGGAATACTCCTATTTTCATCAAGCGGTAAGTAGCTATTCGGTTCTTTCTTGTGGTAATGCAAAAACATGGAATTTGAAAGACATTACATAGCAATTCCTTTTTAAAGAGTCTAAATGTTCATTGGCCCATTACATTGTTCTTTTACCGGGAAAGGAATTTGTAAATTTGCAATGAAAATATATATCGTTGGCAAAAAGTAGCTAGAAAAGTAAGCTTTTGTAAGAGCACTATGTAAAAGAGCACACAGAGGAGGCGGTGTGGCTATAAAATACCAGATGATTACAAACATTTCATGGGTGTATGCAAGAGAGAGAGAGAGAGAGAGAGAGAGAGAGAGAGAGAGAGAGAGAGAGAGAGAGTAACAGAACTCATAGATGATTTCTGTTAAACATTAAACTTGTTACATATTTAACTTCTTCTAGGGATGCATGGCAAAATTCTTAAAGAATATCACCCACCACAATCCACCTTTTACATCCAACAACTTTTATTGCTTTAAATTTCTAAACATGCTTTTAAAAGCTTTTATAACTTATCTTTTTTACCTTATGCAGTATGCACTGATTTAAGATATTAGAACTCTGAACACGAATTTAGGGTTATAAAATTATTGATTATATTGTGCATTTTTTCGTCATATTTTCTGTCTTTGAAGTTTCAGGTCAGTTTTTCAATTTTTATATCATTGTTTGGTAATTTTTGGTTAACTTCCTTTGCTGGTTCTTTTTATTCTTTTACGCAGTAAATTACTCGTAGATTAATTAATCATATTCAGATAGGTAACATATTTTTAATATAATGAGTTAATGGATATTTGATCAGCGGGTCGACAATGTACTTGTTGGGAGTCGGTTTCTTGCACAAATTGTTGCCGAAGCAAGGAATTCTCCTGTTTTCAATGTGCCTGTGGCAGTAAAAGAACAGAAATTGTGCTTGAAAATGTGAAAGTTGTTATTTTTACTATCGCATATTTAGTTATTTACAGATTTTTGTGAGAGGAATGTTTAGTGACCAGTCCAATTTTCGTAGTGTCATTCATCTATGCCTAAAATAAAGCCATTTAATACGTCATTTATAATACATTGTATTTGAATTTGGAGAAGGCATTTTCTCTAGGGATGGTGAATTGTTTACTCCAATGCGCGAAAGAAAGCGTCAGCGGACAGAAAATTCACTGATGGGCAACATAAGTGTATATGGGTAGCGTGCAATTTGCAAGTCAGAAGGTATCCATGTAACTCTTACCGCAGTAAAATGCATCTGTGAAAGAAAATAAATCGTCAAAACTTTACAGAGGATTTTTGAAGCGTTATTTTCTGCAAACATATTGTTTTGTACATTGAACAATGTTGAATTAAAGAGGTTTCTAGAACTACTTACCTTTTGGACGTCCTATCCCAGTCGAATAAAATCTTCGGAGAAGTTACTTGTTACAGCTTTACGACAACACTGTTGGTAAAATACGGGAGAAGGTATATAGAAATAAGATTGTTATATCAATTGATGTATGAGTGATGTAGATAATCGTTACGTGGCTAAAGTAATTTTTAATATATTGGAGATCGATGACTTAGGTGAAGTGTTTCTGCTTACAAGTGAGGTATTAGAAATTGTCTATCACTCCATAATTTTTAGACTCTTTCAAACCTGTGTTTTTGTTATAACTTGAGATACCAGAAATGATGATGTCCTGCTCCTTGTGACTGAAGCTGCTCCCATATATTGTGAAAGCTGGAAAGTAAATACAAGCTAGAGCGCATTTTTCTCAAGTAGATTGCCAAGACATTTCTTAACATCTCTTACACACACACACACACACACACACACACACACACACACACATATATATATATATATATATATATATATATATTTATTTATTTATTTAATTTCATCTACAGACCTGATGAAATAGGCATCGTATATATCGTCCATCAAGTACTATCTCCCTGATTTTAGGCTATACCGATGTTTGAAACTTTCTCCATCATACTGGAAGCAAGGATAACATATTTTTTCAAGTGCTTTACGAAATGTTTCATCATGTGCAATGTGCAATGAAAGTTTTGACGGTTAACTTCTTCTTTCTCTAACTCCTTTGTGCTGTTAAGCCTGAAGTACAAGCCTCTTCTACCCATTTCCTCCACTTTTCTCGGTCCATTATCATTCTCTTCATTTCTGTCCTGGTTTTCCCTCTATCCTTCCCCAACTTCTCAATGTATTCCTGATACAACATGCGTGGCCTTCCCCTAATTCTTTTACCTCCTGGTCTTGCTTCTAAATATTGTTTGGGTTTTCTTCCTTCTGACATGTGGAGTACATGTCCATACCATTTAAGTTGTCTTTTTTTTCCCAATATTTCTTTAACGGAGTGTGTACCCAACTCTTCCCTTATTGTTACATTTCTAATCATATCTCTTCTTGTCTTCCTCACAGCTCGTCTTAAATATCTCATTTCCATAGCTGTTATTTTGATTTCTTGTTTCTGTAGAAGAGCCCAGCTCTCTTCTCCATATAATAGAATTGGTAGTATTATTGTTTTAAATACTATAATTTTTGTTTCTTTTGTTAGGCGATTAACAATAGGCATATAAGTAACATTTTTTATCCAGGTTCCAGTTGTTAATTCCTCGTGCAATGGCCAGTTTTCGAATGTTTGTTTCTCGCTGTACTACTCCGCTTGCAAAGAAAACAAAGGAATATTATGTTTCCTCTCTGTTGTGCTAGTAAGAGACCACTGACTTTCAAGTCACCACATATTTGGCACTCATGATTGCGGTAATTACTTGTTTCAAGGATACGCTTCCAAGTTTCATGAGACACTTTCGGGTTCATAGAAGTGCAAGCGGCATTGAAGCTAACTTTTACATTATATTATGAAGCCATACTGCTTTAAGCATATGTTTGGAAAAATCAATAAAAAGACAGATAGTTACTTAGCTCTTCCCTTCGCTAAATCACAAATCTCGAATGTATTAAACTGTAGAGGTGAATTGTCAGAAGCCAACTTGGATGTCCGATGTCCCTGAGGCTTTCAAATTCACTCAAACTGAGGTCTGTTGGTGGAACGTCGTTCGGCTCCATGAAGAATGGGTCGTCGTGTAACTGAGTACAGATTTGAATAAGCAATTAAAATTTCTATTAGCAACTTAACAAATGCATAAGTAACAGTCTTCATGGTGATTCTGCTAATCTTCCCGTATCCTTGGTTTGGCAAACGAACTCTAGTCGAGTCAATGAAGTATGCGGTCGACCCCACTTAAATCTAGCAAGAAGAGATTCATATTCAATATTTGTCTGTCAGATATCATAATATTTTCCTCACGTAAATTTAATCACGTGATTGGAGCTAGTTTCGCTGTACTGGTATGGACACTTGTTGCGATGTGCATTCTAATTATAAAATTGACCATACCGTCGGCAAACCAACGCAGCTGCTGCACCTGAATTGTGTTTACTGAGTCAAGATAAATACTAAACAGTTTTGAATTCCACATTGAGTATGAAAAGAATACGAGTTGTTTATCTTTAGAAATGAACACGGAAGCTGTTAAACCCTTAGACTGACAGAAGCAATGAAGCAAGTAATAAGATGTTTAGCAATACAGTAGCTTACTTTGTTAATACAATCTTTATGCCCTTGCAGTTCTCCGTATTACTCCGTTAGAAACATAAAGTTAATGCAAATAAAATATACTTAAAATATTTAATTACTCCTAAAAGCGAGATGATGTTTTGCTTTTTGGGTTTGTGTCCTATTTGAACATCATTTACTCCTATTCTTTGGACAAGGCAACTAAAGAGCCATAGGAATAATCTACTTTCTAAACTCCACAGAAGGTATCTTATACGTTGAACTTAATAACAATCAGTGAGGTCATTCTTGAATGAAAAGGCAGCTCATACTTATACACATATAAAACTTGCACTTACAAAGACGTTTTCCGCCTTCATATTACACATGCGTAGTAGCCACGCATAAAAATCGAAAACTATCAAACACTTTTTTATACAGGCTGGATAAATGAATACGAACGGTTTAAACACTTGTTTCGATGAAATTCTCATGTAATTAGTTCAATATTAAGAAAAAAAGTGTACAATTTATAATCTGCGGGGAGGTTTAATGTGTCGGAGCAGATTGCTCTGGTTCCCACGGAGTGGCCTTTTGTTCAATAATATAATGTTGACTTTAAGACCCATTTTTACATTTGCCCTAGTAGGCATCTATGAGAAGCTAGGTAGGTAGCGCTTTTTTTGTTTGTTGTTGTAATTTACGTCCTCTAACGTTAAGTCATATCGGACGATGAATGGAATGGGTGAAGTGATGCTCAAATGAGTCCAGGGTCCTTAGAGCTTAGAGTTACCCGACATTCGTATTTCAGGATAAGGGAAACCCCCGGAAAAACCTCATCCAGATAACTCACCCTGACCGAGATTCGAACTCGGGACCTCTTGAACGTGAGGCAGACACGCTACCACCAGGCTACCGAGGCGGGCTACGTAGGTAGCGATTTGTAGGTCACTAAAACCGACATTCAGCTGAGAGAAACATGGTAGTGGTCACATCATTTCCCCTTGTCGACTGGATGATGAGGCGCCCCCTACCACGCGCATCCAGGCATGAGATCGGCAACCCTCACAAGGGTTGTCGTGTTTCAACGTTTAAGGCCATTCATAAGCGGGTGAGAAAGATCGCCAGGCTTTTTCTTACATTAATGCTCGCTTTTTTATAGCGACTACGAGGGCGGATTA
Source organism: Mantis religiosa (assembly GCA_030765055.1). NCBI lineage: Eukaryota > Metazoa > Arthropoda > Insecta > Mantodea > Mantidae > Mantis > Mantis religiosa. The sequence continues at coordinate 192,464,946 of CM060948.1, read as the reverse complement.
ATTAACTATTCTGTTACACAATAGATGGTGTTGTTGTGATTCCTTTTTACTTTTGGAAGGGAAAACTTGCAAAGAGATAAAAGGAAAATTCAATGCCGTCTATGGCGACCATTTGTTATCCGTAATAACAGAGAGCGGCTCACCGACTTTAAAAGCGGTCGAATATTCGTTTTGGTGAAGAGTGCCCAGGATGCCGGTAGATGTGACTATCGAGGATGTCATTGAAAAAGTCCGTGCTATGATACTCGCTGAACCTTGAACAGCGGTCTATAAAGTGGCAGAGGCGCTAGTTGTGCTGATGGGAATAGAAATTTATATTTTGCATAACAACCTGGGGACGTAAATTCTGTCGGCCCAATGTATGCCACGTTTGTTCACATTGTACAATACAAGGGTGCGGCTTTGCACTTCGAAGCTCTGTTTGGAGCTATTTAGGAGAAATTCTTCTGTATCGAGTTGTCACCATCAATGCGATTGAATTCTTCATTATACTTCAGCAATTAGGCAACTAACACCACATTTGGTTGGTTCGGGTGGATCTGCTTCAAAGATGGCAGAGACTTTCCTATCAGCTGGGAAAAAATGGCGATTTTTGTGATGTGAAGGGTGTCATACTTACTGAATTCTTGAGAAACAAAAACTAGTAGTTATTTATGTGCCCGATTCAACTAGAAATTGAACGAGACATGGTTCCATTTGGCGAAGGAGAAGGTGCTGTTTCATCACGACAACGCACAGTACATGCATCCGGTAATGTTGCCGGTAATCTGCAGCGAACTGCGTTATGAATCGTCGCAACATCCCCCGTATTCGTCCGACTTGGCTTCCAGATACTCCTCCTCATTCTCAAATACGAAGAAATGGCTATTTTGCAGAGTTGACGGTTGCTACTTTTAAGGAGTTAAGATAGCAGGAACATTGAGAGAATTACGTAACTGAAAAGGGAATATGTCGAGAAATAAATAATTTGGGCTTGAATGAACTAACATCTTCCTTGCTAATACGAGTGCTTATTGAACCGCCCTCGTACAAATTAGTAGTATTATATGAGTTTGAATTTTGAAAATCACTATGAAATACTGGGTGTAATGCAAAGGTCAGCAAGCGAGTACAAAGTTTTGCACCCTATATTGGTCGTGCTACCTTGCTCAGTCCTTAGAAATGGCTGGTGCTCATGGTCAGTAAACTTTTGAATTATCTGTAAATTCTAAATATCAAAATAGATTACACCGTTTACAAACGAAATGCGCAGCTCGAATAAGTATTAACTATACAGTTCCATGTAAGCAAATAAATATGCTACAAAAATAACTATTTTTCGTTAAATAAAATGAAATTTAGCCTCTAAGCAGAAATGCTACGGTAATTCGGTTGTCATTTTCTTCTTGAAATGATTGTGAAACAAGGGAAGAACGTGGTAGCTCTGTTGATATGTGTTTAAGCAAATGGTACAATTCCACAACATTTATCATTATGAGAAACACAACTAGGAGGGTGAGCATTACAAAACAATAGATTGATAGCAACAGTCAGCCATGATTTTTTGAATCTCAACATCTCCTGTGTTACTTTTCGAAACCGACAGGTACCTTGCACTAAAATGAAGAAGTCGATAGAGATGAAATCAAATAATAACCAAGGTTTCTGCCTCGGTTAGTAATGGAAAAATTGTGAACATTGCCAACCTTGGTAAATTTACCATAAGAATACACTGAAATAATTTTATACCTTCATTTTACATTTGTTTAAGTGCTCTAGGCTATCGTGGTTTAGTTGTGAATGTAAGTTGTTTCCAAAGAGATAAAATGGAAAACTAAAAACTTGTATTCCCGTGTTGTAAGATTCTCTTAATAAATTAGAAACTAAATCCAGCTGTATTGAAGTCTTGATATAATAAAACCAAAATAATTGTATTAGTTTTGCTTTAGGAGTAAATTACCTACTGTATGTATTATTTTTGTGTATGTTCGTTTCTGTTACAGTTAATGATTAAATTTTTTAGCTTGCTTTTGAGTACAAAAAATTAATACAACTTTCCTGAATGTCGAATTTCAGTTTGTTTTAGGCTAAATTATCCATAAAACTTACAGCCTTCGTTATAAACATTAATGATCAGATAGTACTATGTAACAGTTGATTTTGCTTTTCACCAAAATTGAGTTTTGTTTATTTAGTTGGGAGTGTTATTTAGAATTTAAAAATGTTTATAAATATTAAAATGTTTATATTAAGTACGTGGAAGTGAAATTCTAGAAAAAAATGATATGCATATTGGTTGGTACAAGTGACGTTAGTGTAACGAAATGAACGGTTGCTATGGAGAGAGAATCAATAATCTTCCTTGTGATTAAGGGAGGCGGAGAAGATGAAAGTTTTGGCTAGTGAAGAGTGGACGTGCAGAAGTGAGCAATTTTATGTAATTAACGGATTTATCGATATGCTGGAAGTAACCTGCAATGATTGACTAGGAAAGAAAGTTCGAGTAAAATGTAATCCAGATGATACAATTGTTGATCTAAAGAAACTGATAGCCGCACAAACTGACACGAGATGGGAAAAGATTGTGCTAAAAAGTGGTACACAATATTCAAGGCCCAATTCGCCATTCCCCATTTGCCTCCACTATCTATTTTGACTCCTAAATAATTGTATTCCTTCACTGTGTTATACTATTTTCTGTTTTCATTCTTCCATTATTCATATTTACTCAGTTTTGCCACGTTGATGAACAGTATAATCTGTGCTCACTTTCTTCTGGGGCAACAAGCCAGCTGAAAAGACGATTAGATATCGACATTTCGGGAGTGTGCATCTCTCCCATCATCAGGGTATTTATAAAATGTTATAACCACAAACGAAACACTGGATATAACACTTTATAAATATCCTTATGATGGGAGCAATGCACACTCCCGAAACGTCGATATCTAATCGTCTTTTCACCTGGCTTGTTGCCCGAGAAGAAGTGAGCCAGGAAAGCTTGAGGACTTATTTTACTATAATATGTGCTTTATCTTGGTTCACATTTAAGCTCCATTTTATAAAATTATCTAAGGCTTGCAAGGTATATTCCACACCATTCAACGTAACTACCCTACCAATAGTGTAGTTACATTGCATCTACAAAAAGTAAACTAGAAATCTTGATATTGTTAATTATTGGCATGAAGTTGTTATTCCTGGGAGTCTTCATTATTTTTCATATACTTTTATACAAAAGGTATTCTCGTAATTGCGCTAGGGGTATTTTCAATTGTTTACTCACTCATTTCCTTGACTACAGCTATTCAAGAATTTCAGAAAACTCTACATACGAATTTTCAGAAATCTCTAGTTATTCGTAAACAAGGTACCATCATGTACAACGTATACCTACAAAGTTTTATGCTATGCTTACTATGTATTCTCTGTCTGCAACTCTTAAGCGATATGTTTACGCTGTAGAACTGCTGAATTAACGGACAAACAAGTAATATTAATATTGAAAGAAAGCATTTTAGACTATGTTTTAACCTTCTGACTATTATTTTCAGGTTGTTAGCTCTATGGATGCCATGAAATACTCGATGGAAGCGGATAAGTATCGATCTGCTTACTCGATGCCGCCGTCCACCTTAGCGATGTCAATGTACTCAGCTGACCCTAAGTACATGGATTCAAAGAGCTACATGGAAAGAGGTGGACCATATCTGGATCCTACTTCTGCACTCACCAAAGCCTACTTTGAGTCCTCCAAGATGTATATGGAGTCGGGGGCGGCAGCAGCAGCTGCAGCGGCGGCAGCTGCAAGAGCGAACTATGACTCAGTATCCGTGGCGGACTCTTCTGGAGGAGCAGCTTCACCCTCTTCCTCCTCTCAACCTCGTGCCACCACGACGACCACCATGTCTTCCGCGTCTTCATACTCCCTGGATATCGGCAAGATGTACGCTGCTGCAGCGGCCGCGGCGGGAGACGGTCAACACCCCCAGGCCAGCAGAACGCCTACAGAATCTCCAGACATCAAGAATGGTGCCAATAGTGCCCCATCCGGGGAGCGGCAAGACAACGGTGGCGGTGGTTCGTCGTCCGCGTCATCAGCTTCGACTTCCTCAGCTGCGGCCTCTCCTGGAGGAGCAGGTGCACTTACAGGGTATTATTCGACAAGCTCGTCCAGCTCTGTACATCATCCACAAGGACCTCCGATGCCTGGACTAATACCCATGGCGCAAATGTCGCAGTATGCTGCAGCCGCGGCGGGAGGTCATTATCATCCACATCACCATCATCATCACCAGGCGGCAGCTGCTGCAGCAGCCGCGGCTGCCACGGGAGGTTCCGAGTTTAGGAGACCCCTAACGGTCATCTTCTGACCTGACGGAAGGGCATAGCGTAATGCCACCCCTTCACCGCCACCACCAGAACCGCCTCCACAAACGTCCTCACAACCTCCTACTCAACCCTTGCCTCACTCCATACTAGATCTGCTTGGTCTCTATTGACCATACCGGTTAGCAGCTGCACATTGCATTTCTCCTTACCAATAATCTGCTGTTATAACAGGAAGAGTCATACAAGGTTTGGCACAACTGTTCATTGCTGATAATGGTACCATAAATACTGTAATAATATTTAAAGAGACTAAATTGTTTTAAAGCTTTGGCAGTGATGGCTAAGTTATTGTAATTGCTTTTACCATTATTCAAAATGAAAAAAAGAATGCTAACTGTTTGAAGGAAATATGTTGGTTCTAAAATGTAAGAATACATTGAATTCTTAAAATATATAACACAGGCTGAAATTATTGAAAAAAGAAGATATTCCATCTAAAAGTACAAGGGTAAGTAAACTTGGGAAAAAGATTGCCATTGGGTAAACTATAAAGTGAAACACTTATGTCCTTGGACACTAGAAAAGTCAAAAACTACTCTGTTTACAAGACATGGAGATATAATCACACCTCACAATACATATTGTACATGAAGGATAGAATTAGCAGTCTGAAATAATATCAATATAAAGGCTGCTAGTCTGAGCATTGTCGGTTTGTTCCACTGCAGTCAAACTGGAATGGCATTGCAGCGATAAAGTGTTTGGATATGACCATGATGAAATAATAGATCATTAGCAGTTCTTAACGGTACACTTGCAAAAATCTTGCAAATAGCTCATCACTGAGCCCTTGTTTACTGATATTTTTCTGCTTTTACTGCCAAATAATTCAGTTTTTCCTTATCCACTATAATAAATCTATGATTATTTTACATGTATCATAGTAATTTTCTTAACAAATTAGAAACATAAATGACTACAATTAGTACAACGTTGTCCTCTTAAATTTTATTAGAAGTGAAACATATAGTGGTGACGAAAATCGGTTTTTCAGGAGTTCCTTACAAGTGACTTTTATATAAATAAATTACAACGAATATCATACCGTATGTGTAGTGCACTAGTCGATGATATGCAATGTAAGGCAAATTTTTGCTTCTTATTCAATCAGGGGTTGAAAGTTCCAAACCAAATTATCTGAAGATAAAGGTTACTTTCAGACCATTATTAAACCTTTACTGTAGCAAAAATGGGCAATAATCTTTTGGTTCATAGTTTATTAAATAAGATCAGAAAATCACACTAACTACAAAGTGTTCATATAATTCACAGGCATTTTCTTCTTTGTGAAAAGTCAATAGAAAATGATAATTAATTGCATCTTCATTTGTAAAAAAAGTTAAATGTACAGGTAATTTCAAATACATGTCTTTGAGCACAACTTTTGTTCTGTTTCTCTGAGCCAAATTTAGCAAGTCAAGAAGTATAAATAGGAGAAGAGTTTAACAATACAAAAGCTGGATATCTGGATTGTTTTGAGTCTCTTCTGCCTGTATAAATTAATTCTTGATCTTGTATTGCAATCTGAATACTAACTGATGGTGCTGTTGGTTATTGGTTGGTTATGGTATTGTTGATGGTAATTGGTTATAAAGGAGGTTATAAAGAATCAATTAGTTCTTATTTTCTTAGTGTTCTTTGCAATTAATAGTTTGTACAGCCTGGTTGGTCACTGAATTGCTATTACAATTTGCTTTAAGCTATTTAGTGTTAGTGGGTTTTTCGTTTTCTTTAGTAACTATAACTTAAGTGATGTATAATTCCAAAATGCTAATTGGATGTCACTCTTACCTACTCCTTGAAAGCACTGCATATTACTTTTCATACCCTATCTATCATGCAATGCAAACTTAAGCTATACAGTAGAAAAAGGTCATTAAACCATATTTATTCCATAAATTGACTATTAACTAGTCTTTATTTTTTCCTCTATTTTCTTTTCACATCTTCTATAGAATGCCTAATCAGAGAATGGATTAAAACTTTGATTTTGCTCATTGAAATATTTGTTTGTAAAAAATATTTGGATTTCCTCAATGACATTTACCCATTAAGTTCCATGTTTACTTAACACTGCATTCTTTATAAACGATTCCATTGGATTCTCATGTATTGATAGCCCAATATTTTAATGGAAAAGCAATCTGCTGAAATTCAATTTCCCTGCTTAATTCTTATTTGCAATTCTTACACTTTTGATTTGAATCCAAATACATTTTTCAATTTTTTTCACAATGCTGAAGCTTAGTTTCCTTTATGATATCAGTTTCCTCAAAGGCAGCTTTACCACCAATAATCAAATAGATCACATAGCTTATTAATGACTTTATTGATACCATTACTGTTCAGTAATGAGCTGAAGTTTCATCCAAGAATTGCAATCCCACTATAGTATACTACTTTTAAAAAGTTATGCTCAAAAATACATGTTTCCATCAATCATTGCTGCTTATCCCACATTTTTACCACCTCAAGAGCATTTGTTTTTATAACCCATGTTGCTTTTGCCATGGCATTTTTCTGCTTTAATCAACAAAATTTTCGTGTAATTATTTCTTGTACTTTCTTTTAATCCTGAGATAATTAAATTCCACTGTGGTTTTGATTTTCTCTAGATAAATCTACTTGTGTTACATTCACAGGTTTATTGATAAAATAAAAGAAGGACCTCTAGTGAGAATAATGCAGGTAAAATCCACCCTTGCAAGCTAAGATAAATGACTGTGATTGGTTGATATCCGAGACACTTTTATATGTCTTTGTCAGTATAAAAAATGTAGCATATGAGTGAAAAGTTACAGGTAATTGTGGTGTGAATGATCCATATTTCAGTGCAAAGAATATGACATTTCCTGCAACTTAAAAATGTGAATTGCTGTGACAGATACTTGTATGATTCATTCAACTATCGCTTTTGAGTTAAGTTCAATGAATGGCAAAACAGTGCAAAGTATAATTAAATGAAACAGAGCTTGAATGAATGCATAACATAACTTATTTGCTCCAAATTAAGCAAGTTTCATTCATTTTTACACAATTCCTGAATTCTAGAGCACTTCATTCGGTCAACATTTTCTGACTTTTAAATTTTTTGTAACCCATCAGATTTTAAATATTTTGTAGTCAGTTGCTACATCTGAGATAATTTGTATAAAAATTCTCAATCTGTAACACTGTTTTGTGTTTACTTGATTTACTTTGCTTAGTCTTTATTACTGGTGAAGAATTGTTTTTACTGTTTGTAAGCGATAATTCCGTGGTGTGCAATTCAATATTTAAAATTTTCCCTGTTTACTGTTTAAAGTTGCTCCTCTGTCTCATAATCCATTTGAACTTAAACTTACAATGCACTCCTTTATTCAAAAGCCAGCATGCATTTATTAACATTATTGACGAGTGTGGAGACAATAGCTTACATATTTGGTGCGGTGAAGGACAGGACTGTGTTCAAAATGACATTTTTTAATCATTGTGGTTAATTATCAGATGTTTTTAGATTTTTATGGTTATTATATAGTTTTAAACTTTACATTGGAAAATTGATAAAATTAGTAAAAATGTTGTGATTATGTGAAATTATTTATAGTGCTCAGCCAGAGTCAAGTGGTGTGATATTATTTTCATTTTATTAAATATCAGGCACAGTGCATAAATAGGAATGTACAGTGTTAATATAAATTGTAATTATTGTTTGCTGTATACAGTTATTTATAGAAAACTTTTTGAACCATGATGCTTCATTTTGAGAAAGTTGATTAAATAAATTGAAATGTTTCATATTCTGTAACTTTGTTTATGTAAACCTGTGCTTAATGTACAAAACCAAGCATGACTTTCGGTCATTCTTTTTTATTCAAATTTAACATTTCTATGGATAACAGATGGAAAATTTTCAGTAAATACAGTTTCAAAATAAATAAAAATTTCACACGTTAAAATACTTTCTGAAAAACAATGGAAAAGTTTGAAATACTTTACAGAACTAGAATGCTGAAACATAGCATCCAGCATTAGCAGCAGTAAAATAAATGTATGAACAGTGTATACAACTATTTTCACATGTACATTAGAGCAAATATTAAGTATTCTTTGAAGTACCTCCTGTGCTTTCTAGCTGGATATGGGATAGATAATCATTTTTCAGTGTAAAATAAGAAATAAAACCCAAGCTTTTGTTTTCCTAACTTATTTAAATTTGATATAAATTTCTGTATGACAATAATGGCCATTCAGCATACATGTTGTTGGAACCGCCATTTTGTCAAACACTGTTATAGTAAAAATGTGTAATAAATAATGAAGGTTCAAAGGGAGATGTACATTAAAATATTGTGAACATAGTAAATGTACATATAAATCAAGATATACAGTTACAGATGTAATCATGATTGTGTATGTTATTATGAAACTGATCTTTGTGGCTTGTTGTTCTTTGTAATTGTATAACCCTGCCCAAAGTTTTATTTTCTTAAATGTTCCTATCATTGTATTTCATTTCTTTGAATAGCTCTTGTGAATAATGTGTCATTGTACCTAAATATTATGTGCATAGGATTACAGATATCTTAAACAACAACATTACATTTCAAAAAGAAAATCAAGACAAATAGACAACACTTATTATTCTTAGTTGACATGAAGTGATATGATGTATAATATTATTAACTCTTGAGTTGTGTTGTGCAATATCAAATGTACGTATACTCTGCCAACATATAAATACATATTAGCAATTTCAAATTTGTCTTTTTATTTACATACCTTATGCTCCTAATACTTTCCATTAACATTATGAGATAAACATTCTTTATACTAGGATGCCTCAAATGCCTGATTCTCTACAGAAGCCAGAAGTGCCAAAGCGAACATCACTGCATAAGCGTTAACAGTTTTACAGATAATAAAGAGCTTCAGGTACAGTGGTTTTTGCAGAACATAGCATGATTTGCACAACACATGATCATTGTTAGCATAGGCCTAACCTTCCAGTATTTATCTCCTGATTCATCTCTGAAATTTCATTAACAATCTTTAAATTTGATCTTTGATTCCAAAACTATCCTTGCTAATATTATCAGCAACCATTGTGTGTCTGATTCATTTTTCCCAGCACATTCTATGTTTAGGAAAACTAAGAAGTGAGGCAACAATGCTAGCACCCCAGTATTTTCTGATTTGCTCAGGAGCAGTGTTCATAGATTTTCCAAATAGAAAGACATGTCTTCTGTTTGTATTTTCAACTGTCATCAGAAGTTGATATTCCTGAACCAGCAATAGGGAAGTGTGGTGAAAATCTGAAACAAGGATGGAAGGAAAGCATGTTATTAATTATGCGAATACTGGTGTAATTAAATAAAGAGGAGGAATGGATCACTAAGACTTTGATACAAACGCATTACGTCCTCCTAAAGAAGCATCAAGCTAATAATTTCCCCATCCCCTCTGTGCTTAATTACTGTGGTACTAATTGCCAAATTAAGAATTGAAAGCAATTGTTGAACATTGGTTTTGCTGAAAAATATGTTAAATTCCTAAACACTTACTCATTTTTATGCCTCCAACGCTGGTTTGGGTCTCTTGCAGAGGGAAGAGTTACAGGTTCAATTGGTGGGACTTATTCTTCAATCTCCTCCTCTGCAGTTTCGTCCTTTTAACTGAATTAGCGATTGAAGACTTTCAATGTCAGCTTCAATTTCCGGATCAGATATGTTTGGATCAAAGGTTTCCTCCAGTAGCTGTATAATTTCTGATTCATTTAAACCTAAGCAGAATAATAACAAAATGCATTAATAATAACCTATAAACGTTTACAAATGACAAAAATGTGTGATATACTCACTGCAGCAATTACTGTGCATCATTATGTTTTAATTTGACCAAATATAACTCTTTTAAGATAAAGAATTGCCTCACATGTGAGTAAATAGTGAAGTATACTAAACACATTCTAATTTCGAAATGCACTAAATGTAGCACTAAAGTTCCACTGTATCACACATGATACATTGAGTAAATTCGCAATGAAACATTATAAACTAGCGATATTAATAATGCGCAAGCTTTCCTAGTAAGCATTAGACATCTGAGGTACAGAATAGCTCATTATTGAACCTAAAGTAACATTTGGTTCTATACTTACATGTATTCATGCGAAACATGGCGCAGTCACTAAGTCAGCTGCTATAGTACTTGACTGCTCCGTAGCCACCTGGTGAATGTTGATAGAAGCAAAACCAAGTGACGAGCCTGTTGCGCGAAATGAGGGCAATGCGATAAAAAAAAAAAAAAAAAAAAAAAAAAAACGAAACAAAAAGACAAATGAAACAAAACAAATGAAATACTGATGTATCATATATGATACAAGGGGTCACTAGTGGTACAAGAGAAGTACCTCAGCCCGAAAGGATAAATTCAAATACAAATGCGTTTAAATATGGAGCTGTGCCTGTTCTACCACTATCATGGTTAATAATCAGTAAAACTCCGCAGGTGCAATCAATGTTTAAAGAATAACAAATACAAAGACTAGAGAAGCACAAGTCGTTGAAGAAATAATACTTTGTTACAGACATTTATGACAAGCAGATCCACAAAATACACAAATATGGTGTTCTCTGGCAGAGAGATGCGTGACGTTTGCTTTAAACAGATAAAACATGTACGGACCGTATTTCTCAAACTAAAAAATGCTGTGTTATACAAGGTTCTTTCTTTATTCGCCATCAAAAAGTTTTAATATAGTGATTAAAACACAATACAATGGAACAGTATGTACACAAGGACAACATGTTGACATGCTACATTGTCTTCCGTGTATCCTCTCTGCAATAGTCCAATATCAAAGGCTGCAATGACCCTCTGTAAAATGATGCAACAGGAACATCAACATTGTATTCGGAACTATACATTGGTGCAGAAATTTAGTTGTAGATAAGAGAAAAGGTGGATGAAAAAATATCGATTATGTAAGTTGACGTTTGGTTTATCAATTTGCAAACTTAAAAAAAAAACCAACAAGGTGTCCGTAATAATGTCTAAAAGATATACACCTAGAGATTGGCAATATGCGGTTATTTTTGGTGGCAGTAATAGTAACGTAATATTCTTATTGGAAAAATAACCTATCAGACTGCAGTTTTTGTACCTTGCTCATAAATCAAAACGTAATGGAACTTTCCCACACATATATTGACAAATAACTGAATAGAAAAAGTATTTTAGGTGCTCTTGTGTCATTTTTACACTTCTACTCGCTTCAGTAAGAATGTTCTGTGGATATATTGTTGCTAATTTCTTTTTAACCTCCTGAACAAATGTCTACTATGTTCTCTGAAAACAAATTTAAGCTTGTACGGTAGTCTATCATCCATGAACAGCAGCACATCAGTTTTGTTACAGTGTGTAGCACTATGGTATGATTGTACATATCAGCTGATGCTTTTTCACCTTTGTGTGTTGGTGTCTAAGATGACGATAGTTCATTAAAATTTGCTCTGGTCACTATTTCACTCGTCTTTATTAAAAATGCTTTTGTCTTTAATGAACATGTTTCCATCTGCTACAAATGTTCCTGCTTTCTTTCTAATCGTATGGTTTTCCTCAATTTTGTGCGAACTATAACTGTGATAATATGCGTAGATAAATTGTTATGTTCTTCTTTGAAGCCCCTGACCAAATGCAAAGAAGCTTTAGAATTGTCCAGAGCAACTGCTCCAGCATCTTTCAGAGTCTACGCTTGAATTTGCTTGTAGTGGGCTCCTGATCCATATTCTCTGGATTTGGCAAATATAACTCTTGCTAACTCTTTTACAGCCTTTAATTTTGATGTTTCGTTTCCCTTGAAAAGGCCTTGCCTTTTGCGCTTCGGGTAATCTAAAATTATCTATAACCTTCATAATTTTTCTGTAAGAATTGTACTCGTGATTAAAATAAATCTTTAAAAATATTGTAGATTGTTAGGTTTCAATATACTGCAGCACAGTGGGTGTTGATGTTCGTGGGATGAAGTAGCTTAGTCACTTTGACTTACAGTTCCTTCATTTGTTGGAAAGGAGGTTCATTCCTCCAAAAAGTAATATAATTGTCAATTATGTGCATCAAACAATTTAGTAAAGCCAATTCCAGAAATCTGGTTTTGGTTGCTTAAAAACACGTGTTTTCATCTCACAAAGCCAGAGAAGCTATATCAAAAAGATTGACATTAAATTTTTAGATCGACATAGTTTTACATAGTTTACTGCAGCGTAATCGCACAAGATGGCTCCGTGGTAACGTACAGCGCGCGCTCTCAGGAGGTCCCAGGAACGTTTCCCGTTGACTCCCACTTTAAACTTGCATATTTCTTGCATGTTCCTGGTCGGCACTCAAGTGCTGGGTTGATTTCTACAACAAATTCCTTTCCATAATTTTCTTTTCATTTGGTTTCCTTGTTATCTTTGAAACATTACTTTCTGTTCATGCGATATTTGAAGATGCTATGATGATGCACCACTTTGTGGCATCATCTTGAAGCAGGATTATTTGGGATACAGGTGGATGAAGATGAATTTCTCACCTTTGGTGACGACCTTGAAGAAATCTAGAAGTTTCTCCTGCAGCTCTGGATAATTAGGCGCATCTGTAATTCCTGAGCGACCAGTTCTTTTTCTTTCCCAGGGTCGTGGTAACGGGGCTGAGAAAGTTAATATCACAACTTTTTAAGAATGAACAAATACTTTTCTTGTTCAAAGATGGAAATTTAATTCCTCATAAACATTTTTAAACTCTTTGATAAAATTCTAATTATTATTGCTGTATTCTTTTTTACAGACAGTGGTTGATGCCACGATGAACTATTTCTTTTCTTGCACACAAGCTACTTGTGCATCTTTGATGCACACACAAAATTGTTTCTGCATACACTCGGAAAAAAATTACATCCCTTACCCCTAAAACTTTCATAAGCAGAAGAACAAAATCTTTTAAAACTTTTAGCAACTTATCATATTATGTTGTCATGGTTACACCATTACCTACTTTACATTATTTCTTTATTTTATTACAAATACTAATTAATATCTTTCACTATTCTTAACAAAACATGAAATATCTAAAATAACTGCTACATCTTTGAGGTGTTTTTGTGGACTTCGTGTTGTATGGTAGTGTCGGACAGATTGTGGGTACTTTTGCTCAAAGAAATATGCACTTCTGTGTTCACTAGAGAAATACGTGGTCGACGAGTCATTCTCTGCCCGATGGGCCACGCCGAGGCTGAGTGGTTAGAACACTCGATTCTCACCAGGGCGGTCCAGCTTCAATCCCAGGCAACCGTAAATTGAGATTTGTGGTGGTGCAGTGCCGCATGAAGTAAAAGTGGGCGTTAAACACTACACATTTCATTTCATTTCTCTAGTCAGATCCAGTAGTGGGACAGGTCTTCGAGTCTACAACTGTAAGAAATGTTCGCGTCACCGTGACTGGTAGTTTCCTGTGGTTTCTTCACTTTATCCCTTCCTACTAGGGGATGGAGCCACCATAGATGTATGCAGGTTGGAGTGACTCCTCCACACATACGCTTGTACCAGCAAAGTGACTCCAAGATAACGTATGAGGATCCATTTGAGAGATCCGGGATTCAAATCCCAACCCGGATTTCACGGCCAACTTTGACGATGAGTTTATTGTAATTTACGTGGTCGGTAGCGTAGGCTGCAGTGGTTTCTCGTTTTCTCCTTATTTTTCAGCCGTGATGCTAAGATTCGTGATGTATGACAGAATCCGAAAGACGACACGAATGCTTCATCACAGTAAAGAAAACATCCCTCGGATACTAGAAGGCAACTTGGTCGACGAATGGTTCATCGGCATCTGCAAACACTTCCAGAGGTGAGACAGGTCTTCGAAACTGGAACTGCTAGGAACTTTCATGTATCTCTGTGGCCTGTTTTCATGTGGCAAATAGCCTCCTGTAATTCCTTCACGTCGCTTACTCGTGATAACTTTAGGCTGAGTGAGTGAGATATCTCCCTCTGTTGTATAACCTATAGCTAGATAGCTATACCAATGTTATTCTTAACGAGTTTCTCCTAAAATTTGAACCATATTAATTACACACATATATTTACACAATATTTCATTTTAACGAATTGAAAGAGATTAGACAGTGTGCTAATGAAAATTCAAATTTTCATATGATTAACTTAAAACTATTAAGGGAGACAAGTGTAACAAATGCTAAGTAAAACTATTTGTATGCTATTCTTTTTAATTTGGGAATATCTAATCTGTAGGTTTTTATAATTAAAGTATTAAGTTGGGAACTATTTGAGGCGGGGTTGCACTTATGCTTCTATCTCATAACAGTTACCTAAAATAACAATGAAAAACTTAAGTGTTTAGTATGTCACATCTACCCACTGTCTCACTCTGAAAGTGCTTTTTAAACTGCGTTCCAAATTTGCACACGCACTATTCGGTAGATATGTAACTGCATTTTCGAATGTATTACTTAGTGAAGATTGTTTGCTTTCCTGTTGTGCACCCCTATCACGCCTGCCATTCACATCTGTTTCACCGCAGAAGCGGAAGACAAATAGTGAGAGAAAATCGAGCTCTTGTTCAAACATAGCGTTCGATATCACATGACGTAGGGTTGGACAAAACACTGTCATTTTAACGGCGCTAATTTTAATCAATTCTTTCTCGCACTTTCTCTTTCACGTATGGTAAATAGGGTAAGTATTGCACTCCACCCCAAAATTCGATATCGAGATTTCACCAGAAATACATGTTTTGGGAGTCTCTGAATCTAAAAAAAAGCGCATACATATTTGGGAAAAAGTTCTGTTTGTGTGTGCGTGTGTGTTGCGGTATGTGCAAACTGCGTAAAATGAAAAGTCTTTTGAAAGCCAAACTTAATATTTAAGTTTAGCACATTCCAAGTATGCGACAGAAATATTTACAAGTGAATTCCTCACTTCCCCAATTTTTACATTGAACATCTTTCGAAATTTTTTATTTTCTCAAAAATGGAAATGGCTCTAACGATTTTGAGTAAAATACCGTATGTTGAATATATTTTCGTGACAAATGAAGTTTATACCTTGAATTTTCTGCTAATATCCTCAGAAGTCTTTATTCTGGATGACTTTTGTATAAAGCCTGAGAGACCATATCGTTATACACAAGAAATGTAGAGTTCATTAAAACACACGTATGAAATTCATTTTATTTTTATTTTTTACGAGGATGGTCTGAAAAGTTTCCAACCTCAACATGAAGATGGCAGCAGTACTCGTAAATAAAAGCTAGTGAATTTCATTGTTCACCTGTTGACAGTTACTCACCAAAGTTTCAGCCATTTTGGATGCTCATTTGTTATGTAACAGTCGTTTGAGTGAGTTGATGTGAGTGCTTTTATAAACATGGACAACATCGAGTATCGAGCTGTCATTAAGTTTGGTTTTTGAAAGGCAATGCGCCTACGCAAATCAAAAATGAGTTGGATTCTGTGTATGGGGACTCTGCACCATAATTTACCGCAGTGAACTTTTGGGCAGCTGAATTTAAACGTGGCCGTAAGAGCTTGGGAGACGATGAACGTCCAAAAACTGCAACTAACGACGAAAACATCGACAAGGTTCAGCAAATGGTGTTAGACGACCGCCGAATTAAAGTGTGAGCGATAGCAGAGGCTATGAAAACGCCAAAAGAACGTGTCTGTCACATATTAAATCAACATTTATACTTGAGAAAGCTGTCCGCGCGTTGGGTGTCGCGTTTGCTCATGTTAGACCAAAAACGTGTTCGAATGAACGTTTCTTACGCTCTGTTGGCGCAGTTAAGGCGCAATAAATCCGAGTTTTGGCGCCGATTAATTACTGTAGATGAAACTTGGATACACCATTATACGCCCGAAACAAAAGTACAGTCCAGACAGTGGACTGCAAAGGGAAAATCGCCTCAAAAAAGCACAAACTGTTTTCTAGACTTGGGAAGTGATGGCTACTTTTTTGGGATGGTCATGGAGTTATTATAATCGATTATTTTCCAAAAGGAAAAACCATTACAGGAGCATATTACGCATTATTACTCGAGAGGCTGAAGGCAGAACTTGCGGAAAAACGGCCACATTTGCAGAAAAGAAAATCCTGTTTCATCAAGACAATGCGCCGTCTCAAATCTCAGCGGTTGCAATGGCGAAAATTCGCGAATTGCGGTTTGAAATGCCTGACCATCCACCTTACTCAATAGATCTAGCGCCAAGCGACTTCTTTTATGTTCCGCATCTGAAAGTTGCGCTTGGAGGACAGAGATTTTCATCAACTGAAGAGGCAATCACCTTCGTGAACAATTATTTTGCACAGAATAACACCGAGTACTATTTGGAAGGTTTACAGAGCTGGGAGCATCGCTGGGAGAGGTTTGTAGAGTTACAAGGAGACTATGTTGAAAAAAGAGCTGAAAAAACTTCTTATATCTTTATTAGGTCCAAAACTTTCCAGACCAACCTAGTATGTATTTTATTTACTTTTTGGAGTGAACGTTTTTCAAGATACTCCTTGTTCATTTGAATGTTCTAATACTTATACTTTTTAGAAATGGGAAGTAGTTGTTTATTACTTTTATCTTGATTATGTAAAGAGAATGGAATTTCAAAGTTATCACATAGCGACCAGTATCGCTTACTGTATACTATATTTTCCATCACCTGCAAGGAAATTAGCACTAAGACAGTATTTATCTCTATTAACATGAAGTAGATATATGAATAATCATTTGTAAGAATAGTTTGTAAAAGAGTAAAGAAAATCAAGTGAATATATCAGACTGTAGTGTAATTTTTGTTTTAAGACTGATTACTCAATAACTGTAATGAGCACATATTATAAAATTAATTCTTCTTCTAAATATTCTTGGAGCTTACTATTTATTGCATTTTGTATTACACTGGACACACAAACACAATTGTATGGGAAACTGAGATTCAGCCCCGGTGATTTTGCTGAGTGTTTATCCTCATTGGGGTTTTACTCCAGGATTTTCACGAAGGATGGTTAAGGATGTTTGTTTTTGGTTTAGCACAGATGGTTTTAGGAGCTGATATATTGCTCCTCCACAGCTACCTGTTGGGGTGTAATGCACCTTCTGCAACTCTGGCTTTGAAGATGTGTTTATCATAATTAGCCTTAGAGTTCCTGATTAGAAGTTGAAAATAACTATGAAAGCTTAATTGCCTAACCATAAAAATGTAAATTATGGGTTAAATACCCGCTGATGCCCATGATTTATAGTTTATCCCTGTAAATTTTAGACTTAGGTTGCACTTGCCAAATAGCCTTGTGTTTCCTTGGAGATATTTAAAATTGATTCATTAATCCTTTCAAGAGTTAATTAAAACTATTAGGATACTAAAAAGAAAAAGAAAATAAATTAAAGACATCGAGAAACCACGATAAAGAAACACTGTTGAACAAGATCAAATACCACTGGAGGAAGGTGCACGTGAAATATGATCTACATTTCCTTAATTAGAAAGCAGTGTCACTTATACCACTTTTGCACAATTTTAATCAAGCTATAAATTGATAGTTTTTAAATAATTATATCCTGAAACACATAAGTTATAACAAACCTAAATTTGATTTTCATTCATTCAATAGTCATTGTGTAAGCATCATTTTTAGTAGTGTGATGTATTAGTTTAATTAAGTTTTTACTGGAACTCCAGGGACCTTTCAAATATTAAAATTGGTTTTGTCTCGTACCCTACAGAAATTCATACAAAGTAGATACATGTCAATAATTACCAAACGTTGCCTGTGGCTTGGCGGTTTATTCCTACAACATTTCGCCTTAGGTTGCGTTTGCCCAATATTCTTACCTATCTTTGTAGGCTTTAAAAAGTAATTGCAAAATACCCTTAAGGAGATGATGAAAACCCTCAGGTCATTATATAGTCAAAATATGCCAGTATATGTATATACCAGGTGGCCCACGCAAGCCGTCCCTTGTATAAGTTAGCTACTACCGGATAACGCGGAAGCCGAAAGTTTTGCCTAAGCATGACAGTAAAGGGGACGCGAAAATAACAGAGAGGATACCTAGCTAAACGTAAGACCAGAGCTTGAAAACGAATACCTAAGTAATGTAAATGGTCCCATAGCTGGTCACTAGAGCACTTGCTCACTGCGGTGAGGCACCAGGTTCGATTCCTGGTCTCTGGACAGGTTTCTGTGTAGGACAATGATTGTTCCTCACCAAGAGAATACGCACAAGGCCCGAAGCATATTAACTGTCTGTTTTAAGATATATCAACATCTAACAGCTAATTTATAAACACGTAATGCAATAATTTGTGCTTCACAACCAACATTATTAAATAAATGCTATTATGCCTTTGGTTGCAATAAAGAATAATAAATGTAATGAATATAATTACTGTTCCTTTAAACCTATGTTATACACGGACAAATATTTATTAGCTCATTATTCATAATACCAACGTCCAAAAGAGTTACATCAGGATCCTTGCTGGCCATCGAACGCAACCGCCATGACCTATCCACCGTCCGGGGTACATATTGTTGAGATATTCTCTAACCCCTTTGCAATAATGGGTGCACCATCGTGCTGAAACCAGTGCTGAAACTGAAGTGGTATGTCTTCTCGAAGATAACCAGATTCAGATCATTCTGAAAGAATTGCAAATACAGTTGAACAGTTAGTCAGGGAGCCAAATATACTGGTCCAATGATATGGTCTCCTACAACGCTGCACCATACTTTAACGCACCATTGAGTTTGCGTGTGATGCGGTCGGAAACAGTGAGAATTTTCAGGAGCACAGTAACGTAGAATGTGTCCATTCAGAGAGGAGTCATTGGCGAAATAACACTCATCTCCCCAAAAATCCCAATTTACGGCCATTTTAATTAAGAGACGTATACAGAACGACACCCGAATTTGGAAATCGTTTCCATATAACTGCTGGTGTAGGTGTTGCTTAAAGGGATGCCATTTTCTTTCCTTCAGAGTCACTTGTACCGAATACCTCGATATCCCAAGGTCTCCTGCAGCTCTTCTTTGTCGTAATTACGATGAGAAATAGGTAGGCATTATCGGATTAAAACCAATGACTTTCATTATAATAATAATAATAATAATAATAATAATAATAATAATAATAATAATAATAATAATAATAATAATAATAATAATAATAATAATAATAATAATAATAATAATAATAATAATAATAATAATAATAATAATAATAATAATAATAATAATAATAATAATAATAATAATAATAATAATAATAATAATAATAATAATAATAATAATAATAATAATAATAATAATAATAATAATAATAATAATAATAATAATAATAATAATAATAATAATAATAATAATAATAATAATAATAATAATAATAATAATAATAATAATAATAATATAAGAAAATGCCGATAAAGCACTATGTAAAGATATCAATAATCACCATAAATATCACAATATGTAATAATTTCTCGTTAATTCAGCTAACTTTGGTATAGTCACATTTAAAGTCAACAGTAACCAATAAAAATGAAACTATTAATAAAAACACAAGGAAGTCAAAAGATAGGACCGAATTTGACTGTGTTATTACTCCACGATCGATATCAGAATGGAGATCATATTTGAAACTAACTCGATGTTCCTTTCCTATTTTGTGAAGTCGTGGACACAATTATTCTCATGTCGGCAATCTCTCTACTGCGGTTATCCTTGATGATTTTGCGAGCATTTTTAGGCATGAAACAAAATTAAATTAAATTAATCTTTTGAAATAGATCAGAATTCAGTTTATGTGGTTATTTTAATTAGATTTCTCATCAAGACCAACAATAGGGCATACATCAAAGTTTAAAGCTATATACAAAGTATAAAAGATATACTATGGGAAAAGTATTATTTACTGGACTAACGCAAACTTTACTATGGTAACACTTTAATCGCCAAATAAAATTAGGGCAACTGATCACCAACTCTAAGCTTCATTCTGAATGATGGAAGGCCTTAACAACCATACCATCTGAGACAGTCCTCCAACTTAAGATTTCGACCGTTATGTATATCTTACGTAAACCAAGATGCGACAAACTACATCGTCTTCACTTTGAAGTCTGCCTTATTATAAATTCTGGGACGTTACGATAATGGTTACGAACGATAATCGGATTTCTTCCACAAAGCAAACCTAGAAACATATTTAAAAGCCTTTGGTATAAAGAAGCAAAAGATATTTGTAGAAATATATAAGATGGAATGGTGGAATAAATCCATAATTATTTAAATATGTAGGTACCCTCCTCTAATTAAGATAATAACTTTTCTGCAACCTGTGTTGGAACACACAACAAATCTAACAAGAATAGTTAACGGCACAAGCTATTTCCATTTTATAAAAATGAAAACGCTATGAATGCAGTCATAGAAGAATATATCTTATTGATACTGCTTATAAAATATATACAAAATGATAAATAAATATTACAGAGTGTAACTGGACCTCTTACTTTGGAAGAACAAAATATTTTTAAAAACTGCAAATTATGTACAGACAATACCTTTATTGTTAAAACAAAAAATTGAAAAACATAGCGAATTTAATAAAGAAGTATATGGTGTTTATAGATTTCGAGAAAGGCTTTGATCGAGTAAAGAGATGTACAATACCAAAAACTATAGAAGAACAAGAATAGCAACAGCAACTGATAAAAGCTCTACAAAATCTTTACCAAGGTAAAAAATAGCCGTTAAAATCATTTTAAACTTTCACAAAAATTTCCAAGTTGCTAAACAAGAGTGCAGTAAATCACAAACTAATTTTAATATCTATATTGATGATCTAGTGAAGAAATAGAAACATGAATGAGTACTTGGTTTAAATACTTTTTTTCTGATAGCTTGGATTCTGTTCAAGATAAATAATCTAATTTACAAATATCATTTTTAAAGTAAACCAGATCTGTGAACAATGCAATATGAAAACATCCACTACAAAAACAGAAGTGATGGTATTTTGAAGCAAACAACCAATTAGAACAAAAATAATAAGTAATTACCTAATTATAGAACAAGTGAATTACTGTAATTGTTTAGATCATGTTATTGAATATGACAAACAAATCAGAAGATAAATAAGATTAACATTTTATAAAGTTACAGCTTTACAGAAGTGAATTGTAGGCAGTAGTTAAAAATAAAAGAAGACAAGATAAGGCCCCACAATTAAATTTCTGAGAGGAATTATAGGGTGCACTAAACCGGATCACATAAAAAATGAAGATATACGAAAGGAATTTTTTATACTAATGATATATTGAAAGATAATAAACAACAGTGGAAATAAAACTTAGAAAAATTCCAATAAAAGTTTGGCAAAAACGATATTAGAATGAAAAGTTAGTGGAAGCATATCAGTGGGTAGACCTAGGAAAAGATAGCTGGAAGATATTTGGAGGGCAGATCAGGAAGTTATTGCCTACACCTTGAGGTCAAGAAGAAGATGATAATGAAAGGCGGTTTGATATTTGGAATTTTAAGTCAGACTTCTTTTTTGTTTGTTTTTGTTTTGTAATTTACGTCCTCCAACGTTAAGTCATATTGGACGGTGAATGAATTAGGTGAAATGATGTTCAAATGAGCCCAAGGTCCATGGAGCTTACAGTTACCCGACATTTGTCTTTAAGGATAAGGGAAAACCCCGGAAAAAACCTTATCTAGGTAACTCACCCTGACCGAGATTCGAACTCGGGACCTCTTAGACATGAGGCAGACATGCTACCATCTACGCTACCGAGGCGGACAGTCAGACTTCGCTCCTGTATGCAACCGTAATGTGCTGCTAGGGAAAAAATCTATATTACGACCATAAAAGCTAAAGGGAAGCTTAGTGTTATCGTATGCATAGGTTAAAATATGATAACAAAATCTGCAATTGTGGCTAAAGGCTTGGAATGTTGGTGATTAAAATTTAACAGAGGTATTGGCAATTGGTAAATCATAAGAAAGAGACAAAAATGTACACAACTATTTACAACACACTATTCTTCATATATATTTTTCAATCAGTTCAGCCTTTCCTGGATGTTATTATTGTTCTAAACCATTGAATAGTATATTTAATGTACCTTATATGGTTATCCTTTCTTCTTTTTTTTTTTTCGTGACGTTATGGAAAGAGTATGGAATTTCAAACAAGCATATAAAGCATGGTTTCTAACAGTTGACCACCATTTAGTTTCCTCTATCCCCTTGCAGATACATACACAAAATGTGCAGTGAACATTTTCTGCAAAGGTTGATCTCGATAAACATGAAGTAAATAGAAAAAGAACCTTACATAAGGGCAGTTTATAGAAGATGTATAAATAGGTACATATGACAGCAGGTAGAGAAGATCATCCGAGTGTAAAACAGAAGTTTTTCAAACCATAAGTTGCTATTTGTTTTACTTCGTGGTCATGGAAATCATGGAATTTTAAAGTCGTGACACAGCAACAGACTTTTAGAATAATATGAAAATCGCTTTATTTACATGTATCTTATTATACCTAAAGCGAAATGTGTATACGTGAAATAATAGCTTAGATCCTGAATTTTCTAATTCATTTCTTCTTTTCAGTCTATCCAGCAACAAAAAATGACGCAGTTTAAGTGCAGTACTGCTGACTGAAGTTCACCTCTGTAAAATAAAGAGAAATTGTTATCAAAATAATGAGCATTTGTTTGTAAAACTCACCCGTAAATCTTCTCACTTCCTGTTACTTATAAATTTGGAAGCGTAATGAACTTTAAAGAAATTGAACGACAAAACAAAACGGGGAGGCCGCACTAAAAATACAGTGCATGGGAGCGATTTCTCCTCGCACATGTCCCTGTGAATAGCTTTCCTTTATAAAAGGACTGGGATAATAGAAAGATGGCGAACGGCTGAGGGGGAGAGGAATGAAAACAAAAATCCTTGCGTGTCAATCACTTTACAATGGAACACACTTGTCACTGCGATGACCTTGGGAGTCCGCTCTCTCTGACGCAGCATCGCCAAAGTCTACGTGGACCAAACCAGGCTACAATACGACAGTAACTTGCAAACAACATACCTACAACAACATGCTTCATGTTGCTAGGATTCGGAGAAATCATTAAATTTTTCTTTCTCTGTCATATTCTAATTCGAAATAAGAGGAAATAACGTCTTCCATACAAACATATCATATCAGGGTTTAACCGAGATGCATATTTTGAGGCTTCCTGAACCCCCCCCCCCCCAAAAAAAAAGCCTTTCAGATAAAAGATCATTTCATGTGTGTGTTTGCGTCTATGTCTGCAAACAACTTTAGCACGAAAAGTGATTAAATCCCAAACATGCTATTTTAGTTCAGTAACCTCGAAGATTGCAATAAGAAGATTTTCAAGAAAATATGTAATTCCACCGTAAACTAACCATTACTTGGAAAAATTCTGAAAATTTTTATTTTCTGAAAAATGCCCTTAACGATTTTCATTAAAATGCTATTATTTAAGATATTGTCATGACAAATGAAATGCATAACTTAAATTTTCAGGGAATAAGCTCTAAAATCCATTTCATGCCTAATGACTTTTGTGTAATTGATAAACCGTAAAATATAAACAAACTCTTACTACAGAAAAACAAAACACACAATTTATGTTATAAGAATAGTTTTTTTAATTATTTAACGTTCTCCAAAGTAGGTTATTATATGATGAATGAATTAGGTGAAACGATGCTCAAATAACCCCAGGGTTCATAGAGCTTACAGTTACCCGATATTCATCTTTCAGAATAAGACAAACCACCAGAAAAATACCTTATCCAGGTAACTCGTCCTGACCGAGATTTAAGCTCGGGACCTCCTGAATATGAGGCAGAAATGTTACCCCCACACTTCCGATGGGATCTAAGAATAGTTTGCAGAAGAACGAGCAGAGATAATGATATGAATGCAACACTTCTGTTTTCTTCCCTTTTCTTTTATTTATTTATTTCTTTCTCACGCTTTAGATCATTGCGTTTTAGCTTCTTAAAGCAGTTTCTTCCTGTTTGTTAAAAAGTCGCAATTTGTTATCGATATTTTTCCTCTTGCATACTTTGTAAATATGCATTATTTCTATAGATTTTGATATTGCATCATTACTTTCTCTACTGCTTACTCTTAGAAAATATAGAAAGTAGATTAGGATTAGCATTACTAAGGAAAGGAATTGGCACTACAACCAGTCTTGATCTACTGTACTTATGCCCCCAAGTGAGGCATCCCCGGGAGGAAAGGTGAGATGAGAGGACAGAGAGGGCGGCCGTCCCAAGGAACCATGATAGTGCAGAGGGCAGGGTTCCTACCTTTTTACCCTGATAGAAACCTCCCCTGGCAGAGCAGGACAACGGACATTCCGACCCCCCCTACTGTGGTTCGGAAACGGTCCCTGCAGCCGGTCCCGAAATGGTCCTAGCAGCCGGTTCGGAGACCGGCAACCTACCTATTGGAGGAGGAAATAGTTTCCTTAGAGCATATCATCCTGCCATGCAACTCCGAGACACCCGCCGACGCCTCTACCCTGAAAGCGACCACCAGATGAAAGATGATGTGAAAATGATATTGGAGATGAAATGGAGATACAGGAAATTCGGGAGATGTAATTAACCTACTCAGCATTCGCCAGGCGAACCGGGAAAACCACGAAAAAACCATGGGTCAAGTAGGTCGGCCATGAAAATCGAACCCGGCTCTCCCGAATGCAGGCTGCTGACGAATCCGTTTGAGGCATTCCGCTCGGTAAAGAAAGTAGATAGTGCATTCCATCCACCTCACCCTCCAAAAATAGTCAAAATTTTACAGAAATATGTGTTTTCAGATCACCTGTATTGAAACACATAAAGCAGATGTGCGGGGGCTTATATAACGTTTCCAGTAAAAATTCGTAAGGAATTCATAACACTTCAGAAACAACTACATCTCTTTAGTCATTGTTTTCTGGATAGACTGAAACTATTTTTCTGATTTTTTAAAATGAATATATGTTTTACTTGTATAAAATACAGATATAGCATTCAAAACTAATTCTAAAAGTGTTAGTTTTCTAACTTTAATATATATATATATATATATATATATATATATATAGTTAGTTAGTTACTTGTTTATTCATTGGCTCAATTATTTATTTACTTATTTTTAAGGGAAACACGCTTAGATTCTGGGTATAAAATGGTCCTGTAGCTCAGTTGGCAGAGTGCGTCCCTACTGTGAGAGAGGTCCCTGGTTACATTCACGGCTGGGTTCTCTATTCAAGTGTTCACAAAGTCCGATATGTAATGCGAGTTTACTTTTGCATATGTGTGTGTGCGCTGTTTACCTTCCATTAACAACATTTAGGGGTTGTCGCTGTGCAAAATTTGAGCACAAGTGAGAAGACATACTTAGCAGTAAGCTACCATCAGCACAAATATAAGCAGCTCAAAGTTAACAAGTGCAAAACCAAATTCTAGACCCCATTTCATTTTTGAAATACAAATTCTGATCTGGTTGGTTGCACAAAATCTTAGAATATGTAAGTATTAAGACCAGAAGGAAAGGAAAGGATCTGTACTTACTGGAGCTCAGGAAGTAATGTTGCAGGCTATAAAAAAGTCTCATCTTTTGTATGGACTGTTGGCTTTGGCAGACAGTACTGAGACGGTTTTTACTTGCCCATCAGTGACTCTTGATCTTGTCGTTTATTCTGTTTGTATTGATAATCTTTTCAGCGTAAATAATTTAAAGCCGACTGCTTAAGAATTCCTGTAACTACTTGCTGCTACAATTGGACGTGAATAATAAAACAGTTTAAAATTAATTTATTTCCTTAGTCATAATTTCTTCGTACATATACTTTAACAAATCAGGGAGTTACCTGGCCCCCTAGCTCAGACGATAGAGCAACTGCCTGCCGTGCTAGGGGTCCCGGGTTCGATTACCGGCTGGGGATGGGGATTTTTCTCCAACCAAGATGATTCTCCATTTTCCACAGAGTCTGGAAGTATGAATGAGAGTGCGAATGTGAGCGTGGTCTAATTATGCAACCCAACGTTTACGAGTTAAAACCGATATGACAATTGCAGTTAAAGGTGGGGTATAAATGGAAGAAAAAAATTTTGGGTGTTATGGTAATAAGTTTATTTCCGTGACTCATTAGAATAATAAAATAGGTACACTCAGTAGAAATGCACAAATATTTTGTTTATCCGGACTAAGTAAGACGGGAGGTAATACAGTTACAAAGTATAGAAACATCTCATTTATACAAAAGTGTATTTTTCCACTCATGTTGTGGTAGGCATAGTATTATGTATATTTTATCTTAACGAGTAATTATATATTACCTCTCAAGGAAAAAAAAGGCAAATTACCTCCCTGCTTACTTCCTTACTTACCTTCCTGCTATGAAGGACTGAATTTCTTGCAGGAGCTGAAATCGTTTACAATATTTCTATGCAATTCTGAATATTCTCTCAAATCTATTTATTGCTACCCAAAGAAAAATATCCAATAATAGAAACAAAATTATATACGAAAGAAACAAATGTAACTTGGAAAACAATAACAGATGTGAAAGATTACTTCCTGAAATACATAAATAGCAAATTGAAATAGAATATTAATAGAAACACATTATAATTATTAAATTTCATATTCATTTACATTTTATATCACATGAATTGTTTGAAATTTATTGTAATATTGCAATTCCTGCAGGAGGTTATATTTGACACAACTTTTTGGCCAATTTCAGGAATTAACTGTATTATTAACTAATAACAGATGCATGATAAGCATGAGTAGAAAAAATCTTATATGCAGTTCGGGAGGTAGGCAGAATGAACCATCCTCGGACTCAATATTGCTAGCCCTCACTTCCTTCGGGCGCAAAGTCCTCTGATGGAAAATTATACTACCTACCTCCCTTATGGCATAAGTAACTATTACGAATCAAGAAGGATCAGAAAAAAATTAGCCTTTTTGCCCTCTTTTGTGGAACAATTACTCTTTAGAAACAATCCACTTACTTATGCTGTCTTTGGATTAATATTGCCTTTGGTTATTATAAAAGACACTCACACACATTCCCTCACGCTCTGGAAACGAACCTGGGACATCTGGGTTTGAAAGTATTAACCCTTATTTTGTTAAATAGCACATAAGTTTGTTTGTTTCAAACTGATGGCGCTTTTAAGTAGCAAAACATCAAGTTAAGTAAAAATAAGTAGGCAAGATATCAATAGGGACTCACGAGGGCTTGATAAATGATGTTCCTGAGTAGATATGCGTATGGCTTATACAGAGAATACGCTTTTTTCTCATTTGTTCCACTTCTGTGTTTCCACCAGCCTTACTTTCTCTCCCTCTCTCTCTGTTTCTTTCTTGACATATGTAACTCTGCAGTTAGTATATTAAACTATATTCTCTTACAGTGAAGTGATTTATGTTCAACATATTTCAATTTTATTATGCTTGCATAATTTAAGCACCTGCATGATAATGCTTGTAACGCCAAAATAACTGCTGAACTTAACACTAACTACGAACTTTACATTTACCAATTACGTGTTTTAGGAGTAATTGGTGTTGTTACGTCAACTGGATGGATTGTATATCACCAAATATAACCAGATAACACCATAATGGGCGAAATACAAATGTCACTTTTGGCTTGAATAGCTATGCATAGAAAACTCATTAACAATTTTTACATTATAAGTGATCCTATGACCAAGTAAACGAGAAATAGGAAGACCTAGATAAGGTATTCACCACTGTTTCTGCTTATTTGGTTAATGCTATATCTATTGTAAATGTAGTTGTGGTGTTCGTTTCTAACATAACCATTGGATTCCAGTGGTCTCGTCATAATTGATTATTATACACAAAAGATTGATTTCTAATCTTTTACTAAATGTAGATAATACAAAACAAATTCTTGGAACGCTTATGAAGTAAGCTGTATGCAAAACCTATTTTAAAGCAAATTTATAATGGGTCTTCAGATTTATTAGGCTTATACCGCCAGTCAGTTTTAATGAATTACGTCATAATTAGTTCTACAACCCCCGTGTCTTGAACGGATGGTAGATGTAGAATTGAAGCTCGGACTGCATGCGTTTGTCACTTCGTAAACAGGTTAATCCACAGGGACGGTGCAGAATTGTTTTTTTTCACTGGGACATTTTGTGCGTTCTTTGCATATGTGTTGGAAGTAACACAATTTTCATGTTTGTGGACTGCTGCTGAACTGAAAGGACATGTGGAGGAGCCTATCATTACGATATTGGCCGTTGTTTGGATCATTTTCTCGATTTTCGCCCAAAATTTTATCAAGACCCGAGACAAAACATAATAAAGGGATTAAAGGATTAGACATACATAAGACTACTTATATGCAGTTAAATTCGCATGTACTCCTACAATGCACCAACTGTCTAATATACATTCTAATACATTCTTGTTTTGTTTTTGTCCCTTGTTTTCTTAATTAAAACTGAGCAGGTGAGTTTTCAGATACTGCTGTGAAAAGCATGGCTTTTTGTAATGTGTGCCCGTAATGTCGAAATATTACGCTACAAAAACCGTTCAATTACAGCAAAACCTCTCTAAAAAGGAACGCGAGATTTCCGGAATTTATTTTTCGTTTACACAGGTTTGCGTTTTACACAGGGTAGTACTTGAATACGAAGAATTTACGAAACAGTCGCACAGGTTTACAATGAAGAAATAACAGAATGAGCCGTAAATAATAATAATAATAATAATAATAATAATAATAATAATAATAATAATAATAATAATAATAATAATAATAATAATAATAATAATAATAATAATAATAATAATAATAATAATAATAATAATAATAATAATAATAATAATAATAATAATAATAATAATAATAATAATAATAATAATAATAATAATAATAATAATAATAATAATAATAATAATAATAATAATAATAATAATAATAATAATAATAATAATAATAATAATAATAATAATAATAATAATAATAATAATAATAATAATAATAATAATAATAATAATAATAATAATAATAATAATAATAATAATAATAATAATAATAATAATAATAATAATGATAATAATAATAATAATAATAATAATAATAATAATAATAATAATAATAATAATAATGATAATAATAATGATAATAATAATAATAATAATGATGATAATAATAATAATAATAATAATAATAATAATAATAATAATAATAATAATAATAATAATAATAATGATAATAATAATAATAATAATAATAATGATGATAATAATGATAATAATAATAATAATAATGATAATAATGATGATAATAATGATAATAATGATGATAATAATGATGATAATAATGATAATAATAATGATAATAATAATAATAATAATAATAATAATAATAATAATAATAATAATAATAATAATAATAATAATAATAATAATAATAATAATAATAATAATAATAATAATAATAATAATAATAATAATAATAATAATAATAATAATAATAATAATAATAATAATAATAATAATAATAATAATAATAATAATAATAATAATAATAATAATAATAATAATAATAATAATAATAATAATAATAATAATAATAATAATAATAATAATAATAATAATAATAATAATAATAATAATAATAATAATAATAATAATAATAATAATAATAATAATAATAATAATAATAATAATAATAATAATAATAATAATAATAATAATAATAATAATAATAATAATAATAATAATAATAATAATAATAATAATAATAATAATAATAATAATAATAATAATAATAATAATAATAATAATAATAATAATAATAATAATAATAATAATAATAATAATAAAGTGTAGTATTTAACGCCCACTTTTACAATATGTGACACTGCAGGCAGTGACTGATGATACATGAGATGAAGATGGTGCACCGGTGGATTGAGATGGCGGGTGAAACCGGAGATCCCGGAGAAAACCCACCCCAGCGCTATGGCATTCACCGCAAATCTCACTTTGCGGTCACCTGGGACAGAACCCTGGCCGCCTTGGCGAGAGCCGAGAGGTCCAACCACTCAGCCACGGCGCGGCCATAAATAATAATAGGTTGACATGTTATTATGTAGTATATTTTCAATATGCATACAATAATTGTAATTTATGTTATGGCTATTTTTGAGACAAACCTTCTTCTGGTGTGGAAGAACGATAGATTTCCATCAATTAATCTAATAGTGGTAGGTAACTATAAAGCGTGGAACTTAAGTACTTACAGAGTTGGTAAGTCGCCACAAAACATGCGTATCTGATTATATATGTGAACCCATGGTGGTTTACAGGAAAAAAATACGAGTCAGTTGGAGAATTTAATGTCATACTGCCATTTTGCCATGGTAGCTCAATGGTTAAGAGAAACCGGAAGGAGACCGGGAAATCTGTGGTTCAAATCCCGGCTATGACATTGAATTTTTGTCTCACGCTACCTATTGGAAAAGTTTCTGCGCGACACTTGGTTGATATAATGGGGCACCTTTCCTGAACGCGTATCTCTGACCAACTGGAGCTTCAGTAGACATAGAGCTAACGGGCTCGCCCACGCCGGAACGTGCTCCATCTATAATCGTTAGAGATCCTATTTTAGCTAGCGCACATCATGGTCCGAATCTGGTCGTCCTTAGGATGTTTTCTTCTTCCCTCCTCTCCGAGGCACGTTAGAAGTGAAAAGTTTATCGTGAACTACTTGTGGCGCTGTGCAAAAGTTTCTGGAGGGAAACCGGAGGGATTAACCACAGGCTATCTAATATTGGAGACTGTCATTCATTACCCTTTTTTACCAAAGCTGGCTACTTCTTGTCAATCTGTCTTGTTGAACGCGATGATAAAACCACAGAAGTCACCGTAACTCACACGAATAAAAAATAAACCTGAAAAAGATCTGTTGTTGGAATTCTTAGTTTTCCTGGAATGGCTGTGCAAGGGACTAGCAATAAACAAGGGAGAAACGGAGAGAGAGAGAGAGAGAGAGGACCATAAAATGCTGCATAAAATACACACATACACACGAGTACAGGTACTTATTGAATAAAAACACGGAAGTTGCTGTCGCAAACATGCGCTGCCAACTCTTAGTATACAACGTCCCGTCCCCACTTGCAGTAAACTCTTGGGCACCAATTTAACACTTCGCTGACTATTCGAGGAAATCCAATTAAGAGTGAACACTGGCAAAATTCAGGGGAGAAACACAATGACTGACACACACATACGGAGGTAAGGGCGCTCTAGCGGAGTTGTATTGTTAAATCCTTACGTATTTCTACAGTTAGAATTGTGTACGATGTTGTTCTGCCTGTATTCTTTCACCTTCTGTACTTTGTAGCCTACTATATCTCGTTACTTTCATATTACTGCAGTGTTTAGATAAAGTGAAAGTGCAATAATATCATATACTTAATGTAAAGGAACGAATATAATTGATTTATTAATTTATAATCATTATTTTACAGGATTTATTACTTGCGAGATAAGATAGTCTGGATAAAAAAAAAAGGAAACTATATTGGCATTCTTTTGAAGTTTAGAGATCATAATTTGTTGCATGATTGGATTGGATTACAGTACTGAGATTTTCGGTACTGCAACCATCTTGATCGATTGTACCTATACCCCAAGTGCGGAATCCCCGGGAGGAAGGATGAGGGGAAAGGAGACAGAGGGTGGCCGTCCCAAGGAACCACGACACTGCAAGGACAGGGTCCCTACACTTTACCAGTTGCAAATTGCCTGGCAGGCCAGCAAACAGGCAGCTCACTCGACTGCGGTCCAGGAACGGCCCACCAGACTGGGCTGAGAGACTGGAGACCATCCCACCGGAGGAGGAAGTTTTACTGAGAGCACATCCTCCTGCCATGCATCGCCGAGACACCCGCCAACACTTCTACAATGAAAGAGACCACCAGAGGAGAGATGGTGTGAAATGATAATGGAGATGAAATGGAGGGACAGAAAATTCGGAGCATGTAATTAAACAATTCAACATTCGCCTGGCAACCCGGGCAAACCCCCCAAAAAGCCCATGGATTAGGTAGGTCGGTCTTGGGAATCAAACCCGGACCTCTCGAATGTGGGCCACATACGAAACCGCCTGGGCCATCGGCTCGGGTTTTTGTTAAATTATAAAATTCCTTTTGAAATTCCTGTATAAAAAGATGTATTTTTAGATAAATGTTCCCTCTCTCTCTCTCTCTCTCTCTCTCTCTCTCTCTCTCTCTCTCTCTCTCTCTCTCTCTCTCTCTCTCTCTCTTCGTGGAACGGTTTTCCCTCGAACATATTTACTGCTTCATAATAATTTATTAGCTGATGCTCTCTGCACGATCGTAAACAAATCGCAAAATGAACGACGCCTGTCAGTATAGACAATCCGCTTAGCTTCCCCGTGTTTACACTTGAATACCTGAATTGCTTCCAAGTAGTCTGTGGTCATTAGCTTTACACTGAACTCAGTTACACATGTTTTAACATAAAAAAGACAATTGTATTGGAAAAGCAAGAATAAGCATTACATCCTCACTTAAACGTATTTAAACATTCTTTATGAAAGTGTTAAGTTGTAGTTACACAAATAATGAATATTTCGGCAGGTAAGAACCGTGATTGATTATTCCATTTGTAATTGTTTCTTCAGATGAATCACAACATTCGATATAGCAAGGACTGCCCACTCGGCTTCACCCTTCACAACAACTTGTTCTAGCTCTCCAGAAAAATAAACATATTTGGCTTGTGTGAGCCTCACGCACCTAGTTAGAGCTGCTGACCAACCTAAGAACTCATTATCTTTAATAACTGTAATTTTCAGGCTGCAAATGAACTAATTATTTAATTATTGAGATGCATTTCATCATAACTTTCCAGTTAACAAAACAAATCCTGCACTTTATATGTATATATATTACATGCACTATTATGTGTGTTTGTGTGCATAATAAGCACCAAAACTGATATTTGCGACACCCCAAACTACCCACTACCTGAAATATATTTGTTGTTTATTTTGTCAAAAAAATGCTCAAATAATTTTACTAGAGTATTATATGTATGTTTACTAAAATTATTTGAATATTATGTGTATGTTTTTATTATATGTATGTTTAAGATATTTACGCAAAAGGTCTATATCAGAAATTTTCTGGGAATAAGTTGGGAAGACCTCTTCATTCGAAATTAGTTTTATATAAATTTGTATGAAAAGATGAGGAAAGCTTATCTATTAAACAAAGTATATAGGTGCTTTAACCACATGATTTTCGATAAATAGACTTTTATAGAGTAGCCATTGCCAAAATATTTCTTGTCAGTGGTTTGAGTTTTCACTTTATAGTATTTCGGCTACAAAGTCACTGTTCTTTTGTCCCTGGTCTACACACATAGAATTTCAAAGCCTCGCATGTTAACCCGCTTTAAAAGGTTTGAATATGGCAACGTTTAGTGTGTACGCCTTATATATACAGTGAAATGTATAATAAAGCATTTTTGAAAACCCTTAACTTATTTGATAAAAGAATACTATTTGTAGGGCTACTTTACAGAAGAGTGGTTAAAGAAAGACAGTCGAATGTAACACATAAATTGTTTTTACTGTGGCTCTGGTTTTATAGCACATAAACACAAAGCGGAATTCTGTTGTTTCATCTTCTTTTTTTGCATGCATTCAACAAGCACTAAATTAATTTTTTGCACAGTATTGTGCTTTTTATGTTATTTTGATGATATTCACATTGCATGGAGTTTAGAATTCCAATAAATTCCATTTCGTGGAAGTCTACATCGACCAACAAAAATTTGGAAACTGTAAAAAGCATTCATATACTTACAGTAGGGTAGGAAATAAAAAGACACTTGAAGCCTGAATTTAGATACATTCAATAATCAGTAATAACAGTACCCACAATAAACGGCGCGCTTTAAACAGAATGACCTTGTTATATGAAACACTATTGAAAACTTATTTACTTACTGTAGTTCCAAGAACAATGAACATGTTAACATAATTCTAAATATTTCAGGACTCATTGGTGCACACGCGATTCTCCA
>CM060948.1:192350376-192422876 GCA_030765055.1 Mantis religiosa | reverse complement strand
CTTTCTGCTGATTATGGGAGATGGAAAACAGGGGAAAGTATAGGGAAAAAAGTTATAGTTCACATTTCTTAACTTCCGATTCTGCAGGAAAGCTTTGGTTTTAATATTGTTTTTTATTGTTCCATTTATACTCTCCTTTAACTATAATAATTATATAATAATTATATCGGGAGACCTTTTACCTTTGCAACTTACCGACAGTAGTGTTAACTAGTATATACTTATCATTGGATTTTATTCTTTAGATTACACACACACACACACACACACACATACACACACACTCACACACATACACACACATTCAATCTCTTGTTTATACTTCTATATTGGAGAGGAGAGTGAATCTTGACTCGAGAAAAAATGTTACCTCAGCCGGGAATTAAACCCGCATGACTACAAGATCATTATTATTATTATTATTATTATTATTATTATTATTATTATTATTATTATTATTATTATTATTATTATTATTATTATTATTATTATTATTATTATTATTATTATTATTATTATTATTATTATTATTATTATTATTATTATTATTATTATTATTATTATTATTATTATTATTATTATTATTATTATTATTATTATTATTATTATTATTATTATTATTATTATTATTATTATTATTATTATTATTATTATTATTATTATTATTATTATTATTATTATTATTATTATTATTATTATTATTATTATTATTATTATTATTATTATTATTATTATTATTATTATTATTATTATTATTATTATTATTATTATTATTATTATTATTATTATTATTATTATTATTATTATTATTATTATTATTATTATTATTATTATTATTATTATTATTATTATTATTATTATTATTATTATTATTATTATTATTATTATTATTATTATTATTATTATTATTATTATTATTATTATTATTATTATTATTATTATTATTATTATTATTATTATTATTATTATTATTATTATTATTATTATTATTATTATTATTATCATCATCATCATCATCATCATCATTACCACCATCATTATCATTATTATTATTCTTACATATTATCGGAGAGAAAGTAAGGTTACATGCCAAATTAAATAATCCTGAGCAGAAGGCACGGTAGATGATTTGAGTCTCTTCTGTGACATTTCTCATCTCAGTGCAGTATTTTTATTCTGAAATATTCACAGATCGATTCTTTTAACGAGAGATTTTGGTTGTTATATTTGCCTTTTGCAATATTACAATGGATGGGGGGTGGTTCCAAACTTCATGTTGAATGCAGATTTAAGGACTGGTTATTTACTTCCTTTGTTCATTTTAATATAAAAGGACTTTTGAGAAAAGAAATGCCTTTAAAAGTAAATTCTGTAGATTAAAATGTCGTTTTAACACACAGCAGGAAATGTAATTATTTGTTTTTATATACAAAATTTCTTGTTACCTCTACCTTAAATATCTTGCCTCTATAAGCGGAAGAATGTTCAAGATGAATTTATTCAACTATGTAGGTACTAAATGTGTTTTATAGCCAATTCGAGGCACTGGGGATAACAGCAATTGCAGCATAACACCTGCTTCCTTAACGTTTTCCAAAAACCGTTGTCCCGCTCCTGAAATGCTACATAGAAATGTGATTTTCTTCATCCCACTGTCCTCTTACGAGCACTTTTTAAACAATGGCTACAGTAAACAGGTGTGAACGTTTGTATGTTGTTGAAAAAGTTAACTTTTGTACTCGGACTTCATAGTACATCAAATAGCTTTAGTTTTGACTTACTAATAATTTACATGTGTATTACAGATTTAACATGTCTGTGAAATTGTTTAAGAGAGAGATATTGGCAGGCTATTGTTTATTTCCCATTTTATTACAGAACACAAGGCAACGGAGTTAGATTCCTCACTTCGGATGGGTAATTGGATAAGCGCTTATGCAGCCAAATATGATGCTCTGGCCTGAAACGTCCAGAAGCGCTGTTCTAAGACGGTGGTTGGACTCAAAGATATACCTGCACTTAAACACAAATTTTGCTTTTTAGGTTAGCAACTGAACAACTTTGATTGGACTAGTCTTCCAACGTAACTGATAAAAAAGAGTCTTTTTACAATTGTGGCAACTTTTAAGAACCGAGTGCCTTTATGAGTTCGTTTTAAGCGTCCTATCGAAACGAGACCTAAAATTCCAGGAATAGGGTGCTGCTATACACGTGAAAGAAAAGGACGATTGTCATCGAGGAAAGTGCGTTAATAATAGTTCCCCCTATGCGCTCTGCACAACAAGAAAGGTTTCCTTGTTTACAAAGTTTCGATAGGGTGAACGTAAAGAAGTTATAACGACTTTGCCTCACTTTCGTCAGTGATGTTAAAGAAACGGCATACGAACCATCTTTGATTTACCTGTATGCCCCCTTCCGGCAGAGAATTATCGATATAAGTATCGCCAAACAATTTGGCATCTGAAGTTTTCAAATAGCTAACTAGGGAACGAGGCACTCTTTTGTGATGCTTTCAATCCACCTCACACCCTGGCTTGGTTCCACTGCAGCAGTAGGTAGGTAAGCTCAGTGTGTGCACAAAGTTGATCCCCTGACACTGCTAAACACCATTGTTTGGCGATAACAGTTGAAGGAGCAGGTGAATGAAGTATACAAACCGAAAATGATTCTGCGTCCAAATACAATGCCGCAAAATACGTGGGATTACAAACGTCTTAACAAATTAAGGAACTGTGTACCTTTTAGAACTGCCGTACAAGTTATTATTGCTTTTCTCGTAATTCTGTATTTATTCAACTTAAAAAATGGCAACATACTATTTTAATTTATTTTTTAAAGGTATATGCAAAATAGAAACCGTAGATATTGAAACAGATTGTGTGCAAACAAGAGATAATTTAATCCTGATAATATGGGATCTCTACAAGCAAGGAAACGATATATACAGCGTGTATGTATAACTGTTTATATGAAAATAGGTTGAAAATTGTTTCTTAGGGCATTATTAAAGAATTTGCTCCTTCTTTAAAAGAAATAATTATTAATTTAATTAAATTCTTGTCCACTGATTTTTGTTTTGTTTTTGCTTTTTATACGTACAAGCAATTCGTTGTCTTCCGTAACAGAAATTAAGGCAGAAGAAAATGTATTCTCTGATAATGCAATAATATAAAATACAATAATATAAAGTACAATAATATAAAATATGTAATAATATACATATATAATTATAAATTAATACAATATAATAATTTGACCAAAAAATGAAGATCTTTTGACATGTTCGACATTGATTGTAGTTCTTTGTTTTCAACAATTTATTCGAACAATTAACTAACTGACCGAACAGAACGTTATACACTACATGCATGACCTTGCAGATGGAAAAGTATCACGAGAATGCGACCTTATGCAGAAAGGTGCCAATAGAGGGCAGTTACCTTCCTCACCAACCCTTGACATTTGATAGAAGTGTTTCGGAGGTACGAAGAATTGGCTGTGAAGAACGAGTTCTTCGTGATGTGAATGCAAATCCATAAGATAGCATTGTAGTAAGAAAAGGCGTTAGTCATTCAATTATGAGGCTGAGTATATTCTGTGAAAGTATCTTTAATTTTCATAATATTCATAATTGGGCTTATGAAAATCCTCATTAAGGGCGACAGGCCAAACATCTAGGGAGATGCCAGCCTTTGTAGCGTAGTGGTAGAATGTCTGCCTCACGTTCAAGAGGTCCCGAGTTCGAATCTCGGTCAGGGTGAGTTACCTGGATAAGGTTTTTCCGGGGGTTTCCCTTATCCTTTAAAACGAATGTCGGGTAGCCCTAAGCTCCATGAACCCCGGACTCATTTGAGCATCATTTCATCCATTCCATTCATCGTCCGATATGACTTAACGTTGGAGGACGTAAATTACATAAAAAAAAAAAAATCAAGGGAGATGCTACCTACTCGGAATCATTCATGATTACCTTATTTATACCTATTTCTTTCTATGTATCTACAGTTTCTTTGAAATGAGATTTTGTTAATTATGTGTCCCTGGATATCATCCAACTAGTGTTTTACCTACACATTTTATTTCAGTGCGTGCGTAATATCTTGAATGATAACTTTGCTACCGAGGTGATTCATTGCATGGCCTGCTCCACTTCCAATCCAATGGTTTTCTTTATGTCATTGACACTCTGAGAGAGCGTATCCACACTGAATTTGACCAAATACAAAACACTTTAGGAATTTGCAGTACCTATATACTACTAAGGCGGGCGCGCGATAGCATAGAGCGCAGTATTAGGGCATGCAGGAAGTCAGTTAGAGTAATTATTTTAACCTTCAATTTTGTCTCATAACTCTGCAATATATGATTTTGATACCCAATTCATATGAACAACTTTTAACATTTTGATATTGAGAGGGCATTCACGAAATGCTGATACCGTGCACATGTACGAAAGAAATCAAAGGGGGGCACCATGCTCACTACAACATACACAGTACTATTGTGGCTACACGAGGAAGGGATGAAGTAATAAACCACAAAAGAGTATAGACAGATAGGTCACAAAAACCCGCTAAGGTCTCTAAAAGTTCCTGATTAAAAGACACGTCCCACTACTTGAGTTGTCCAGAGAGTGCGAGGAACGACCTCTTTCAACAAATAACGTCTGTTGTTCACAGAGAGTACTCTTTTCTCGGAACAAGCATTCGCACCATCTGTCCCGTATCACCACACTCCGTGAAACTAGAAGCACAGCTGAAAGATGAAGAGGAAACAGAATGGAAGGGTAATGAGGGAAAGCAAATCATGGTAGATGAGTATCCAATCCAGTATTCGCTTACTGCCAGGGAAAAGCACGAAAAACTCAAAGTCAGAGTAAACGTGAAGCCAACTCGGTCGGTAGCAATCGATGTAAACAAGAAAATGGAGAGACATATCTTTTGAATGTAAATAAGCGAGCAAACAATCAATATACTTATAAGACAAAAGTGGCAAAAACAGCAATGGAGTCATTTGGATTCATAGGCGCTTCTTCCAATGGTCTGGTTATCTATTTGCTTCACTGGTGTTGCAGTGAATAATACAAGTTGCATATTTGACGAGTCAAAGTTGTAGTCCATCCAAATATACCTGTAGTCTATAGTGTAACCAAAAATGCAAAATGGGACATTTACACTCATTAAATGAAACAAGCAAAAACGTTGAGGCCAGGTCTTTAAGATGATTACTATGCATAACGAAATGGTATGCAATAAATACTTATGGCATTATTTATTTTAGTAAGCTTATAAATAAGCTTATTATTTGGAAGCTAGCTTGTTTCTTCAAGCTGAACTTATTCAGAATTTAAATGGCTAGGAATTTAAAAATAGCATTGAATTTCTACCCTGTGTTCCCTGCCTTATAATGATTAAAATGATAAAATGAATTTTCAGCTAAAACATCATTTGACTTGGGCCGATATGAAAATTGCAATATTTGGGAATATGTTATTTGAATGTGCAAGCGTTGCTTATTCATCTGCAATTTAAATATTATGCTGGTCTTTGGTAGCCTGCCCATAAAAATATTGTTTGCACATAAACATATGCTTCCACTGTAGTAATCTCCTTTAGTAAATTTAATCATTATATTGTAACATCAAGGATTTTATTTACTCTGAATACAAATACTAAGAGTCCTTAAAATTTAAAATCAAAGTATAATCAAAATATTCTATATAGTTTCTTTTATTTCCTCCTAAATGCAAGTAACAAGTATAGATATGCTCCATATAAAGCATTTTAAAAATTGTCTCTGCTTGATTTGGTCACGCGATTGGCCTTTTAGGTTTAATAAGGTGACTGAAAGAAGTAACAATATGCCTATACAGTTCCTGATACAATATGGCTAGCAGGTAACTCTGGTATTGTTCTCAGCCTCACATTATATATGATTAAATATTATGAAAGCATACTGAAGATTTGATGTGTTACATTCACATGACTTTCTCCATCCACTATCATTTTTATATAGCTTTTAATATCACTCTTTATTTTAAGCCAAAGTTTGCAGACAGAGACACAGTTGTATTACACATATTGTAGATACAAGAAACCAAAATGACAGTCAAATGTATAAAAGCTCTCGCTCTATACTCCCATGACCTCACGATAAAAAATGAATGTGGTCAGTACCTATGTCAAAAAATGAATTTGGTGAAATTTAAACCCAATAATACAGCAATATTTCGAAAATGGTTGATGTTATAAAAATGATATATAGGGTAACCTGAGCTTAGTCCTGTTCCGAATGAAGAGGATGTCACAGGCCACAGAGCATTCAACGAACCTATTTGTTATATAAATATCTTATACATCACATAAATATATTAAATACCTGAAAGTTATTCTAATCAAACTTGTTGGAGTAGGTTATGGGAAAATTAATAAAAACAAATGCCAAGTCAAGGCTCGTTTGAGGTAGGAGCTTTTTTTGAAAATCGTCATAACATATCAATGGAAGATACTGCATTTAAATACTAGGTTTTCAGAATTGATAGAAATTAATTGTTCTTCCTCATTACCTGTGGTGGAAGGTTTAAATCGGCAGATTTAGATTGAAATATTCAATGTCATAGTCGGAATTTTAACCATGGATCTCCCGGTTTCCATCCGGTTGCTCTTAACCATGACGAAATACCATATGGCATAAAATTCTCCAACTGACTCGTACTTTTCCCGCTAAACCACTAGAAGATCTCATATACAATGAGATACATACCTTTTTGTTGACTTACTATGCTGTAATTACTCAAGTCCCAGGCTTCATAATTACTATACAACTACATATTTGGTGAATTGATGGAAATTAATTGTTCTTCCTCACTAGCCATGTGTAGGACAAGGTTTGAATAGGTAGAGTCCGACTGAAAAATTTAGTGTCATAGCCGGGATTTGAACCATGGATCTCCCTGTTTCAGTGCGGTTCCTCTTAAGCATAACTGGAGAATTGAGATATTTACATAACAAATATATATATATATATATATATATATATATATATATATATATATATATATATATATATATATGTTGAATTTTTTGAGTATGTTGTATGAGGTTTACCTCGATCAAAAAGAATTTTCTATAATTTTGTGTATCGGGTGTATCAGAGACGGACGAGAGCTATGTACACAGAATATGTAGATATCCTTACAGTGCACATTTTGTTTCACTTCTTTTTGTGGCATCAGCGTTTTCCGATACATTCAGTATTATTAATTGAAATGTTCAATAAGTTGTAATTTTTTTAACATTTCTCTGGCTATTCAATTGTTTCTGCAGTTTCATGGAAAGATCTTGGGATTTGAAGGACAGCATCTAGCAACCAACTTTGCACATTTGACTACTGCTTCGGTTCCCTGTATCCCTCTTGTTTCTACAACGAAAAGTGTAATTAAACTAATTGTAAAAAAATTCTATTAATATGATGTTAAATCTGTCTCAAAGTAGAAAGATTCTATTGTAAATATATGGGAGAGGAATAATTGAGACAAAATACCGTAATGGGACGGTCTTCAGCCGCTAATTGCTGAATTTGATA
Source organism: Mantis religiosa (assembly GCA_030765055.1). NCBI lineage: Eukaryota > Metazoa > Arthropoda > Insecta > Mantodea > Mantidae > Mantis > Mantis religiosa. The sequence continues at coordinate 192,415,292 of CM060948.1, read as the reverse complement.
GAGGTGGCAAACGCAGCGTAAGAGCATTTCCCTTACAGCATTTCTGTGTTGGTCTTTCTCCCCTCCCATGTAATTACAACAGGATCCCTATAGTTTGAGACAATGCAGATAGAGGAATTAGTTATCTCAAGAATAGAGGTTTTGAGAAATTACGTTACTCCAACGTTGCACAAGAGAAGTAGAGAAAGGGAAAGAAGAGCGTTCCTTCACCTTCTGATTCTCTCTCCCTTCTTTATTAATTCATTATTTTGTACTGCATTCAGACAAATAAATATTAGGAAACATATTTAATGAATATATATTTCTTGTTTTCTTGAACACCGGTTTTGTAGATACATAGTTTGTAACATGTGTTTGAATTTGCTTCAGAATCATCAATATCCTTATCATCATTATATGCTCTTAGAATTAAAGCGGATGGGCCCGTTCTTCCTCCGCCTTCCTCTGTGGCGTAGGTGGTAGAGTGTCTGCCTCAGTTCAAGCCGTCCTGAGTTCGAATTTCGGTCAGTGTGTGTTATCTGGATAAGGTATTTTTGCGGAGGTTTCCCTTATCATGAAAGATGCGTGTAGGGGTAACTCTTAAGCTCTACAGGCCCCGGGCGCATTTGGACATCATTTCACTAATTTCATCCATCGTCCAATGTGACTTAACATAGGAGGATGTAAATTAAGAAAAAAATGTTCCTCAACCGAAATATTACATCTATTTCCATGTGTGTCCTAGCTGTCCATTTTCCTACAGCTCGACAATTAAAGATTTACACGGGCATTCTCTCAGCCTCCGTTCTTAGCAGCCTCACCTTTCATGAAATGGTCTCAGTAGTTCTGCCACTTTATTCCGTTTTCTTTTTTAATCCAGTTTTTAGTCATACGAAAAGGTTGAAATATCCAACGTATTAGTTTGGTTTTAATTATTGTTTCTCTCACGACTTTTTCCAAACTGACCGTTTTATAGTTTCTGTTTGCTCTAAACATTTAAATAGGTTGAAATTGTTGGATCTCATATTTTATCATACCTATGCAATTTGGCAGCCCAAATAATTAAACTTAGACACGTGTTCTAAAATAGTGATTAAATTGGATTAGATGTTTTGTTGTCAATGACATGTACCTACATATATAGCAACGCCAATAAATGTAATCAATCAAGGTTATCTTATAACCAATCAATAACCCGAACTTCTTGTACCTTATTGGCAGGATTGTAGATTAAAACACTTCTTATCTTCCTTTCGAAATAACCAGTGGAAGAGTTTCTCAGGGAATCTGGCAAATTTTTTCAATTATTTTGATGATATAGCTTCTCAACTGTTTTGTATCTTATTAAACGTACACTTTCTTTGGTAAAAGTAGTTGAAGTGCTAATGGGATAATTGTGAACTGAATTACAATATGATTTTTCATCACGTGAATTAGACAATTCAAGACATATACAAGGAAGTTTAAGCATCTCCTTTTCATTATGAAATGGTTTGCAATGGAAAGATGCAAAGCTCCACAATTTATATTCACAGCCCCCATTTGCAAGATAGTAACCCTACAGGTGTAGTGTGCATGCCCCACAGCAAGACTCCATCATTGAAGTGACTATAGCTATGACATAGTGTTATCAATAACAACGTTTGCCCTCAAACGGAGTTTCGTCTGTCTGTATTTTCCTATATGAGGTGAAGTGTTTGAAAAACCATGCGAGTAAACAGTATGACACAGGAAAGGCTTGATTGTGGGAATACCACCAACGTAATCAACCTTAAGTTTTCTTTCCCTTAGAGAGAAGTTTCTCATTTACTACTTGAAGCTGCTGTAACTTACAAAAACAAATAGTTTCATTACATCTGAATTAAAAACAAACAGTTGCTACTTAATTTCATCTAAAGAAAGTTTCTGAAATCATTCTGAGCTGTGATATAGTACTCATAGACGTTGATCGTGCACATGATTCCCTAAAATGCCATAGAAAAATAACGAATAATGAATAAAGATTAGAAATTATCCATAAAACCCTTGCATCGTATTTCAGCAAACCAATAACTATCATTTCAATGATATTACAGGAAAACCAAACCTCTAACAGCAACAAATGTCCATTAGAATACTACTTGCTGCAAAGACTCGTAAAATATTTGGAATTTAAATGCACGTGTCTCCAAAATTTTATACGGCTCCAAAATGTTGGTCCTGCAAAAGCTTGGTAGAGTTTCCACAAGGCGCCATTATGCGCCATATGAAAACGGGGTTTTCGCCTGTACAGGCTCCCATTCACAATAAACCTACACAATGGAGCCAAAATCGTATTGAAAAGGGACTTGGCAAAGGCTCCTATCGCTACCACCCCTCCAAAAAAAAAATAAACTCCCGACAAAATTAATTGCTCAATCAATACGAATTACTAAAGAACAGAGAGCAAGGGAAAAAAAGGAGAGCAGAACTTCAAATCAACCTTACGTGTTTATTATCCTTTCATCAGCTCCAACGGGGTTTTATTTATGAATATTGACTGCGAGTTGCAAGGGAGAAAAACTATTCTTCTGATTTACACCACAAGATCGCAAAATAAATTGAATTTTCTTTTAGCCCGTTTTGAAATAAATGACCACAAAAAGAGCACACTTGTGGCTGACATACACAAAACCCCGGTTTTGATTCCTGCTCCGAGTTTAGTGTTGTGCTGTGAGTTCGTTTAAAGAACCTTTTGATTTCAGCTTAAATGTTTTGAAATGGCACAGGTACTTGAAATTTTTCTGACGTACTTCTTTGTTTCAGTAAAGTGATTTCTGATGCGAGGTTTGCTTCCAAATTTTTCTGTAGGTTGAATAAAGTGCTCGCCGGAAAGCTGCATAAATGCATTTGAAAAGTAATGCTGCAGTGCAATGAGGGTAGTAGGTACAAGAAACACACGTTGTATGCAAACAGTAGTCCATATATTGCAATGTTCGGAATTTAGTGAATGAAAGCCATTTGGTATTTTAATTGGGCGAAACTATTACAGTCGGAAAAGTAGTCTTTAAAGAATTGATTTTAAAACGTACCCATTCACATCATCTTAGTGTATACATTATTAGAAAAATATGTATACGTATTGTATTTGTGTCAAAACAGCTGATAAACAAAAGCAGAGAATACGAAAGGAATCAGTTTTACTCGCTTTTGCCAACACTTCATTCGCGTGGATTCTTATAACGAATCATTTAGAGAAAAAAGAAGAAGGAAAAGAAAGAAAAGAGAAGCAATTAAGTGTTTCAGTAACTTCGGTTTTTACACTTACTCTTAAGAAAGAAAAAAGAGAAGTAAGGAAACTAAGAAATCAAGAAAGAAAGAAACAAACAAAGAAAAAGCAAGAAAGCAAGCTTTGAATAGGATGATTTGGGTGTTTTCTGTAGTAAGGTTTTTTCTATCTCTTACAGTCTACACTTTATAAACAATTTTTCGCTTGAATTCGTTAACTATACCCTAAAACTTAAAAATATATTTCATTTATTAGTTAAATATCTTAAACCTGTGCAATTTTATTAAAAAAAAGACTTTTGAGAAAATAAAGTACGAAGTATATTCCAAGGAAGCAATTGTTTAGGTTGAAATTTTCACAAAAATTCTTCGAGGGCGCCGAACTTACACTCTTCGATTTTGAGTTCACGGACAGACATATATACACACACGCGCGCGCGCGCGAACGAACCGACAATAAATCCTAATCCATGGTATAAAAACCAAAAGAGGGCCAGAGCCTGCCAACCCGACTGCAGGCCTTACCCCCAAATACCCAAGGTAGAGGTGGGCGATCATCTAACCGATACGGGGAGGAGATGTGGTCAGCATCTCGGCACCCCCAGCCGGAAAGTTGGCTTTTTAGATCATAGTTCACTACCTCAATTGCCTTACGATGCTGAGTGGGCACCGGTCATATACCCGGGACGTAAAACCCGCAGGCGAGAGCGATCCCGAGCGCATTCGGGGCGCATCGAACTAAAACAGAATGCTCTAGCCCAATACGCCACAGCACAGGACGCAAACACACACACATACACACACACACACACACATACACACACACACACACACAAGCGCGCGCGCACACACACACACACACACACACACACACACACACACACACACACACACAAGTATGCATTTAAAATAAAACCTTCTTATAGATTTTTTTCATCCATGTGTGTAGGTAGTATAGATGAGCAGTCTGTAAAAGTCACCTATATGTGGAGCTTGGTTCCCCAAATGCGCTTGTCGCCGGAGCACTTCGAGTCATTTGAGATTTCCATTCTTTTTTGACAATTTACAACAGCTGTGTATCAAATAACCATTCTTCCAGCATTACAACGTTAATTGATGGATGTTAATCGTTTCTACACACCAGTCGTATATAGGCTAAGGTTTTGGATATATAGAGTCAAACTGAAAAATTTAATGCCATGGGCGGGATTTGAAACACGGATCTCTTGGTTTCCGTCAAGTTCATCTTACCCATTGAGCTAATGGCCAACGTGCCGTCATGACATTAAATTCTTCAATTGACTCATATATTTTCCCGGTAAACCACTAGGGGCTCTCGTATATGAGATACACCGTTTGTGGCGGCTTACTGTTGTAAGTACTTGGAGTTACAATGCGTAAGAGCGACTGGACGGAAACCAGAAGATCCTTGGTTCAAATCCCGACCATTGCATTCAATTTATCAGTTTGACTCTATCTGCTCTTACAACGTATTTGTGTTGAATTCATTTCTGCACATGACGTTATCCTAAGAGTGCAGACGTCATATGCAGACGTAACAAAGAAGATGGAATGGTATGTCGAAGATCAAATGAATAGAACATAGATGTTAGGCTGCTTGAATATTGTTACATCTACCATAAGAAAGAAAGAAAATAGAACTGTAGAGAAAAATTGATGTTTTAGATTCATATTTTTTCCTACCTATTATCGTTTATAATTATATACATAGTAATAAAATTTTCTTTTAAATACTAACTTTTCCATATTTTTCATACTAGATAAACTTTTAGAAATACAGCTTCATGTTACACTTCGTTGTAGAAAAAATGAGGATAGATCTTATGGAAATGAAAGAAAAAACTATTAAAATGATTTTCTAGAAGCTGGACTTGAAATTCTGTAGATTTTGATGATATAACAAAAAACAACGAATAGCAACAGCAGTATAAGAATAACAAGGTTTCGAAACATTAAAGCCAACACTATTGGTTATCTCGAAAGTGGCTAATATCTACATAAAAGTATTTAAAATAAATTACTTGTTATTCTGATGCGTTTTTTGATCTGTATGTAAAGGATTATCAAGCATACAAAATTCCTTCTGAATAAAGCGGACTTCAAGAATATTAACCGACCAAAGTCTTAAAACATGAATTTGCGAACTGAAAGTCAGCGATTCAAACCTCACGAGATGTCCTCTCTGACTGAGATTTCTTCCCGGTGCTCCGGTTTCCAGTAGACATAAATGACAAATGTAAAGATACCCTAACCTTAGGCTTGGAACCTTTTCTTACATACTTTCCTTTCTAAATTATCATTTCACTGCATGTATCAACAGTGTCACCGGATGTGGTGTCATTCTCAATGTTCTAGGGGTAACATGCTAGCCTCTGGTTCCCGAGGTCGCAGGTTCAAACCCGGCAGTGAGCAATGGATTTTTCAGCAGTATAAATCCTTACCGGGGAGTTCTTTGGAACAACAACAAAGCCGGTGTTCTCGTGTAGATTTAAAAATCCTCAGGCCTATTAAAGAGGCCTCTGAGCAAAATTAAGTGGTCTTTCACGCCCAATATAAAATGGGACGCTGAGAACCATAGCAGTTCAAGAGTGTCCATAAAAAGGCCCCTGTGTTTCTGTATGTGGTAAAAACACGTATTGAACACTACTATAACAAATCTGATGTGTTGCACCCACTTGACTTTTTCTATTTTCGTACAAACCAGTACTAGTACTAGAATAGGGAATACAGAATGGAACTCTTAAGTGAAAGTCAAATCTTTATAGAGCTGGTCTCTATGGAATTTCTTTTAAATTACATTCTTTTTGCATCGCCAATAGATAAAGAAGTGAACGACTTCCCGCTTGATGAAGCCAGAAGTTTTGGGAAATACAATCATTTAATGACCAAGGGACGTGGTTTATCCATGAAAAATAAGGGGGAAGGGACATAGAATTTGAAACTGAATATTTGTAACGAGACCTACGTATTTTATGTATTAAGATTTTGTCTATCTGTTAAGGTTTACAAGTGACGCAAAAATCATACGTAATGAAGAGGAATTCTGAGTATTTCTCAGAAAATGCAAGATACCTATAAATTTGATTTGGCATTAAAATATGCTAAATATATAGATGAGGCACTACATATTTTCGAAAACTGTTCCATGTAAAGCATATTCTGGGGTTGGGAAGTTTCTTGGATGTCTACATATCCTTGGAAGGTGCTGAAAATAAATACCAAGTGCTTCGTTTGAGAGTTACGCTGTTCCCTACCTCTCACGCACCTACTTTTTTCTAAAGATGCTTGTTTCGTGGTACTCAAAATTTCATTTCCGATAAAATATCGATATGGTATTTTTGGCTGAAGTACAATATCTAGGTTCTTCCGCTAACTAATCTATAGTAAAAAATTAAAAACTCCATGTTAAGGGCAATTGCTGATGATTGAAAATTACTAAACTTAAATTTTGGCATTTTAAAAGAATATTAGTTTTTTTTTAGCTATGGTTTTCTTATAATCTACCTGGGCACGTAGAAACGCACATGCAGATCAAAACAAAGACGCAAAGACTTTTGTAGTTTTGATAGCTCAGTGACGTGGGCCCTGGTATCTTGATTCTGCAGTCGCCATTTCACTCCTAGTTTAGGCTGATGGTCTTTAAGCGTACAAAGAACCGACAGTTACATGTCAGTAGCTTTGCTGGCATGTAAAGTAGCTGCACGACGGAATTCCGCCACACCGACAAAACTGATATGATCCTCGTAATTGCCAGCGTCTTTAGCAAATGAAATACTTGTTAAATAAACACACACGCACAACAAACAGACAGATAGACAGACAAATCCACAATACCTACAAACTCAAAGGTATGGGATGTTTTCTAAAATTGATATATTTTGGTTTCATGCAGTCCTCAAAGGTGTATTTGCGGAGTATTCTCGATAACATTTTGGGTAGAATGCGATATCTTCTATAAATACTGTGTTAATGGCAGAGAAAAGGTTGTTTTCCCCAAAATTGCTGAAAAAAAACCCTTGTCAAAAGTGCACGTATAATGCTCATTTAGTGATGGGTTGTTTCCAATTTTGCCCTAAAACCATATTTGTTTGAAACAACCGCATAATATGCCGTTCTAAGTTCAATTTTTCCTTTTAGTTGTTATAGGAAGAGAGTACGATGTAACTTTTGGAGAATTAAATAAACATTTATATACCTGAGTACTTGAGGCGAATAAAAAATTCGAAAGGCAGTAAGATCGCACCTGCTGAGTTGTGCCCAACTTAATTCTAGGGTTATATGGTCTGCAGGCTCAGCAGATGCAATATCAAGCTAATAGCAGTACGTTTCATATTAATCAAAAAGTTTGAGAATATGAGCGTATTTTGTTATTCTCTTGTTATACATTAGTATTAAGTTGTACTTGCAGCGTTTGGTATACAGAGGTTTTACATACTTCTTCAAAAAACATTCCACATTCTATTTTCTTTGAATGACCAGGGCATAAAAGAAATGAACTATACTTTTCTCGAATATGAAGCGCTTGTAATTGAAAACTCAAAGTAAATAAAAAAGAAAGGAGGATGAAAGTTGGTCTTGATTTGCCAGTTTCTTCTGGTTATCTGCTCATATTTAGGAGGGAAATATGCATGATTAAATAGCGTGTGTTAAACTTTCATTGGTTACAGGTACTTACAATAAAGTTTATTTCTATATGAATGTAGTGCATATAACTACGTTAAACGACAAGATGCTTAGAGGGACGCCAACCAATAATGGAAGGTGAAAATGGAAACATTGCTGCATTGCCACAGAATCTCAAGATGAAACTGATTCCTATTAAAATAATAAGCAAACCCTTAGCTCCAAAGTACAAAAACTTAACAAGTTAGCTGCTTCTCTTGAAGATAAAAGTACTTGGATGGACTATGCAACTGTAAGAAGCTTTAATAATTATCCTACTAAGAAAGTCAATCCTTTTAAAAAAGTCTGCTGTGGCAGACAATGCTGTTTTACACAAAGTAGGGAAGTTTTACAGCATTCTAAACCGAAAAAGATTTTGGTCCATGTCTTTTTATGAGGAAAACACAAGTGATAAATTAGGTAGATTGCATCCGATGGAGGTAGATATGTCAATCAGACCTTTAACACCGTATAGGAAATCAGAACTGTTTGACATATATATTAGTAGAATCGAATTTATTCCATCTCAAACACACCTTAAGTTCCGTTTTTGCATACCAAGGCATTTTGTTATCAAAGAAGGTATAATTATGAAAGCAGAATGCTCCGTGACAGAGGAAGAAATAATGGATGAAATTTGATCGTTGTATAGTAATTGTGGTTAATAGAATAAGAATAAGAACAAAAGCAGGTGAACAACTGGAAAATACATCATTACCGCTAGTTCGAATAACATTTGTTGGAGAATCCCTACCATAACATTTCATATTTTAAGTACATAAGTGGTTGCTGAATGCAAGAATCCTTGAATCAATGAGGAAGATACGGAGGAGTACCTCGACCTACAGAAGATCTACTATGCCTATGCCCCTATTGGGCCATCTCCCAGGAGGGAGAGATAAGATAACAAGGGTAGGGTTGGAGAAGGGAGGACAGCGTCCTTAACAGGTAGAAATTAAAATTTGCTGGAGCCGTTCTTACGATCTGCTCTCCTGCTTGCGAACTTACAGCTTCCCTGGAGAAAACTCCAGCCGGCGCTTAAAATCCTGAAATAGCCAACCAGAAAGAAAGGTGAAGTGAAATGAGAATTGAGGTAAAATGTACGGCAATACCACATACCTGGACTCGGCGTCGGGACTCTTTCCTCGGTCTCTGCAGTAGCTGGTTCGCGGTCTGCTTGCCCTTGCCTCTGGCTGATGTAAACTTTTTTCTCCTGTATAGACTCTTTGCTTTCTCAGGTTGTCGGGTCGAGACAACAACAAACAAAATATATTTTCTGAACTGCTTTAATCGTTTATTAACACTTATGTGGGACCCGGGCACCTTCACCGGCGGTGATAGCCTACAATATAGCTGCTATATTTGAGCTTAACTCTACAGGGCGCATGGTGACAGTTAAATAAGCCAGTGGACACACCAGACGAAATGCACAGATTATACTTGACTGGAATGGGATTGCTGAATGGTCCATCTACTCTCTTATACACTGATACAAGGCGTTATGAGGAAAAAATCTAGCAGTGTATTTACCTGTCTAAACGGTACATCTCAATAAATGACATACCACTCTATTGGCCTACATCCGTCCTTTCTGGGCTCTCGCCCGCCAGTGCAAGGTTTATCACATATTTCTGCCCAGATCCACGTTACAATATTTTACATAGAAATATACATTTTCAGTTTTACAAACATAGCCAAATATATCTTTTACAGTTCGGAAAGAACTGTTATTAATATATAATTATTAAACAGAATTAATTGAATAAGTAATCCATAGGACCAAAAGTTCCTTTTTCAAATGGAGGGACCAGAACAAGGGTACAGGGGGATAGATATCCTTCCCAGAATTCCCCTAGCGACCAGATGAAGCCCCGGAAGAAACCCAAGGGGTCAGAAATGTCAGCCATGGGAATCGAACCCACGACCTCCGGAATGCGGCTCACAGACGCTATTGTCCGAATATTTCCACTAGACCGAGGCATTTCGTACCTGTCTCCCCAAGTATAGTGCACGCAGACCATAACCTACGAAATGCTGGACAGCGACAACGGTAACAAAGCTGTCTATTATGCGTACTGAATAACCGACGTAGAGTTTCGTATAGAATAGACATCTGCCAAATTCGTTCTAATTGGAAATTACATACAGGTGTAACAGTACTTTTGAGTTATGTTTGAAGTATGAAAAGTTTATAAATTTATAAAAACTAATTATGTAAATATATTTCATAATTTAAATATGTAAAAATGTATGTAATCGTGTGATTGGCCGAAATAATAATTGTATGACGTAATATGACGTAATGTGGTGACGTGCCATTGGATCGGCCAATCACAAAATTAAATAGAAGTAACGATAGTTACGATAAGTCAATAATCTTTAGGAGGAAGATATGTTCTTCAGTCTTGTTAAGTTACGATAATACAATAATCTGGCTTCATGGTGAAAAAATGACGCGGAGGAGATAAAAGTCTTGAATATTAAGAGATAAATCAATAATCTCGTTTTAAAGAGAGAGAGCGATTTTTGTTGTAATGGTGGAGTGTGATGAATACTGGTACTAGATCAGGAACATTTAAAGTTATAATTTGAATCTGTATAAATATAACCAATTATAGAATTTGACTTCTTTATTCCGAACCACGCCTTGAAACATAGATGTCTCATGACTCTTATTTAGAATAAGATGATATAATTGGTGACCAGAAGAAATTGCCGCAAAAACTTACACGAGAAGAGAGAGAATTGCGCGTGGATGCCTTGTACAGGAGGATCCAAGAAAGAAATCAAAATTAACATTATATGACCCAAATTCCTGTTGCACAGGTCTGTATTAAAATATAGGATTAGTAATTAAATTAGATATTGAAATATGCAAAGGAGTGTATAATAAAAGCTTGAAATTATTTACACCATTCATATCTTTATAAGGAAACATAGATTTCATATCTGTTGCAATCTAAGACCACAAAACCTTTGCAGTGTCTCAAAAACAAAACTTCTTCGGTTATGTGTGAAGCACTGAGAAAATGTATTCCCCACGTCAGAAGAAGTAGCGGGTGCGAGCACAAAAAACTGATGTGCTGTACTCACTTGACTTTCTGTACTGCTGCAAAACTATTCTTAAACATACTTATTCTGGCTACATTACATTAATCAACATAAACGGTACCTTATTACTAATTTTCTTGCAGGTGCAAGGAAAATATGGGAATGCAGTAGGCATTTAGTTTCAAATGTTTAAGGAGTTGCTATGCGATATCTGCAATTTCGTTCTCTTCGCTGCCAGAGTTAAAAAAGTGAATAACGACTTCACATTTGAGCAGAAGTGTTATAGAATGGAAAATTAGACAACGAGTAATATAGTTACACAAAGAACAAATGACAACAAGACAAACAAAAACAAATGCATTTGACGTGTAAATTTTAACGACATCTACACTTCTGTGTAGCAAGTTTTCTGTATCTTATATACTTTCTTCATGCAATATATATAGTTTCTGGATTATATAAAAGTGATCCAGAATGTAGAACACTTCAGAGGATATTCCCACAAAATTAAAGATTGAAGACTCGTCATTAAAATATTTTAAATATCATACGGAATTTCAATCAAAACCTTAGAAACATTTTAAGGAAATCAAAATGTGTGAAGAAAGAAACCAAATAAAGGAGAATTTCTGGGATGGGGGCTCTCATTGAACATCTTCGTGTGACACATCATCTTTGGATGATGTTGAGCATAAGTGAAAGGGTTGGTCTTTAAGCGACTTTTTCTTTTTGAGTTACGCTGTTAACAGACAGATTTTTTTTTATTTGTAATTTAAGTCCTCCAACATTTAGTCATATCGGACGATAACTGAAATGGGTGACATGATGGTTAATGCATCCGGGGTCCATGGAGCTTAGAGTTACTCGATATTCGTCTTTCAGGATAAGGGAAAACCCCGGAAAAACCTTATCCAGGTAACTCACCCTGGCCGAGATTCGAACTCGGGACCTCTTGAATGTGAGGCAGACATGCTGCCATCTACGCTACCGAGGTGGGCAACACAGGCAGACACGGACACACACACACACACACACACACACACACACGCACACACACAATTTTAATATATATATATATATATTTATTTATATTTATACATAAAGCCTTTTTCAAAACGGATTTTCTTATTTGGGAAACCTCAAAACATCTCATTTCCCCTGCAATCTCGGTACTCACATTTTCGGTGCAAAGCAATACTTACCCTACTTAATAAAAGTATATAATAGAGAAAGTATAAACAGGATATAACCATAAAATTCTATATAAGTATACACTTTGTATGTCACGTGAACACCTTAAGTATATGATATTTTATTCCAAATCATTAGAGCCATATTTTAGAAAAAAAAAAATCAAATATTTATGAAAAGGATGTTCTGAAGTTCATGGAAGGAAGTTCAGTGGCGAGTTGCCTTTGCTTAGTTTTATCTAATTTTGTTTATTATTATTATTATTATTATTATTATTATTATTATTATTATTATTATTATTATTATTATTATTATTATTATTATTATTATTATTATTATTATTATTATTATTATTATTATTATTATTATTATTATTATTATTATTATTATTATTATTATTATTATTATTATTATTATTATTATTATTATTATTATTATTATTATTATTATTATTATTATTATTATTATTATTATTATTATTATTATTATTATTATTATTATTATTATTATTATTATTATTATTATTATTATTATTATTATTATTATTATTATTATTATTATTATTATTATTATTATTATTATTATTATTATTATTATTATTATTATTATTATTATTATTATTATTATTATTATTATTATTATTATTATTATTATTATTATTATTATTATTATTATTATTATTATTATTATTATTATTATTATTATTATTATTATTATTATTATTATTATTATTATTATTATTATTATTATTATTATTATTATTATTATTATTATTATTATTATTATTATTATTATTATTATTATTATTATTATTATTATTATTATTATTATTATTATTATTATTATTATTATTATTATTATTATTATTATTATTATTATTATTATTATTATTATTATTATTATTATTATTATTATTATTATTATTATTATTATTATTAATTTTAGGAGTACTATTATTCTTTTTTGTAAGCAACCTTTGTCCCATAATTTTTTTTGTAATAATCTTTTTCTTCAATTATTCATTTTTCAGGTTATTGAACCATAATTTCTTGCTAAGTTGGTGGAGGAAATTTCGTGTAGCATCTATGGAGAATACTGAAATTAAACCCTGATTTTCGTATTTATGCGACTTTCGTTTTTGAGTTATGAAATTCGCATTGGCCTTTTTCTAAAAATGAGCTTTTTTGTCTGTTTTTTTTTTTTTTTTTTTTTTTTTGGACAGGAAGCTCTAAACAAGTGTTTCCGGTGGAAGTTCGTATCAACCTTTTCGGGTTGAATAAGTCATATAACTGCTAGGAATATGAAAGAGAAATTAAAAAAAAAATATGCCGCGTATAAAGTTACTTAGTTTGATAATGCTTTTATATTCTGAGAATTTTCGAACAATTTGATGTTAATGTTTTGATTTTCTAACTGTGTTGCTGATGCTGCCTAATTGATCATGGGATTCTTCTAGTTGTCTCCTTCCCGCCTTGTGCTCGTAATAATGAGCTCAGTGTGAACAAAAATCAGCATGCAATATAAATAACTGTGCATTGTCGCTAAATCTTGAGCATAATTAGTGCAGAAATCCTAATTTAAAAGCATTGCTATGCAAACACTTAAATTTCATTGTCGCCATTTAAATCAACGTACCTATTTCAAAGGTTTTATTATTTAAAAAGGGTTCAATCTATTTTGATTCAAGTCCCACTCGTAATATGTTGAACCTTCCGTGAAAAGCTTGAGAAAAGCCTTTTGTTTGTAGCTGAATGTTCTGTAATTCTTTTATAAATTGAAATGATAAGACGTATACAAAAACTTATTGCAGGAAAAATGCAGATCTCATCAAGCCAATTAGTTTATGCCAAATAAACGGTGTTGGGTTACCAACTAACAACTTCCGTTACATTCGTTGTTGGTATTAAATTTCCCAGATTTTATTGAAGTTCCAAGTTGCTACTCTTCAATTCTCTGATGTGATGCAAGGAATAAGAAATATCAAAGCTACCATATAACCACTTCCGTCTTCTGTAGCTTTAACAAAAGATGAATGAAGCTATCTCTTCAAACGTTTGCTTACATTAATAGGAGATCAAAAATAAGCTTCTTATGAAAAAGTTGTTGGAGGGTAGAGAGAGGTCTGCGTCTGTGATCTTTCCGGTTATTTTTCTACGTCATCCAAATTACTAGTGAGTCAAAGCATAATAAAAACATAACAAAATATCCCTTCAATTTAATTACATATAGTCCCTGCAAATATACGCACTGCTGCTTTTCGTGACATTAGTTCATTGATTACCTTTCACTTCCAATACATATCTCAGTTCACTCATATAAGGAGACATCGTACTTGTTTTTGACAATTGCAGCATTCTTTATGGGGAAGAAACCAATATTTCTGTTTGGGAAGATAGTTAAGGTTTTCGCTATATATGGGGAGGTAGGGTCTAGTATATTGTGCTGCACGTTATATAAGTGTCAGGTGAACAACAAAGAAAACGAAATTGACGTTTAGTTTCTATTTATAGAAAATCTTTACGAGCAGTGTTTCTCAGCGTACCATTCTATGATATTGGATATATCATTAATTTTGCTCATAGACTTATGTTCTCCTTATATACGCCGTAAATTGACGACGTAGGCCACCGGCTTTGCTCCGGTTTCGAGGAAGCCTTGCTAATGATTTTTACTCTCAGGGGAGAAAAACACAAAGCCAAACCTCCGCTGGGTTTGAAGACGCGAACTTGGAAACCGGAGGCTAGCGTGTTACCTCTAGATCACGGAGGACAACAAACAACAACAAAGAGCTTTTCCACCTGACACTACATTTTATTGACCTAAACAGAGCAAAGCGTATGTAAGCATAAGGAACTAAATGCACTACTTTGTATAGCACATAAGTTTCTATTGAATGCCAAAGACATATAGGCAAAACATTTTATTTTGCATGTAAAGCCTTCACTTAAAACAACCGCTAGACTCTATGGGCCAAATCCTTATTAGAAATGTTTTCGCAATAATAAAATTATTTCCAGCTGTACAAAAGTGGTATTAAGGTCAGAAGCGCTAGATTTTACGAACTGGAGACCAATCTGTCATACCTACATTAAAATCCACATGTCAAAGTGGGATGGGTGTTTGCGCGAAAATTATATGTAAATATTGTATTATTAAGTCGTAAGCAATTGTTAAACAATAAAGAAAAGAAGACGGAAAATATAAGTCATGAAGTTGAAATGAACTATAAAATATGATTGTACTGCCTGTCAGCAACAACAACAACAACAATAATAATAATAATAATAATAATAATAATAATAATAATAATAATAATAATAATAATAATAATAATAATAATAATAATAATAATAATAATAATAATAATAATAATAATAATAATAATAATAATAATAATAATAATAATAATAATAATAATAATAATAATAATAATAATAATAATAATAATAATAATAATAATAATAATAATAATAATAATAATAATAATAATAATAATAATAATAATAATAATAATAATAATAATAATAATAATAATAATAATAATAATAATAATAATAATAATAGTAATATAATCAGTGTGCTTTTGATCGTTATTATTAGGCGAAATAATCATTATTTTATAACAAAACACAAAACATACTATCAAAACATTAATTACAGCTACAGCAAAACGCAAAGTGATATTTAATGATGATCATCATCTATATCTTGTTTTTATAATGATATGCATAAAAGCAAAAGGCTTTCTCCCCTTCGTTACAGTTATTGTAATACTTCAATTTTTTTTCATTTCAATATTTTATTACGATTTATAGTACCTTTTTCTTTTTACTTGTTCCATTTATACCCCGCCTTGAACTACAATGGTTATATCGGCGACCGTTCTCCTTTGGAACATATCGAAGCTGTTAACTCGTATTCGTTAGGTTTTAATCATTACATCACAAACACATTTACACTCTCATTCACACTTCCAGACTCTGAGGAAGATGGGGAATTATCTTGGTCGGAGAAAAATCCCATTCCCACCGCCGCGAATCGAACCCGGGACCCCTAGCACGGCAGACCGGTGCTCTACCGATTTACAGTACTTATTGGAAGCATTTTTCGCAATTTACAGAAGATTGTAACATACAAATTTGTAATTGAACATTTTCTTCTGAGTTTTGGATAAGCAAATTTCTTCTTCATTCTTCTTCATACCCTTACAAACAGTATTTGATTTCCACCTTCCATGTCTGTTTAAGGTAAGAACATAGCAGCACTGTGTGGAGGTAAAGTAGCAGAAGAACATCTCATGTCTCTTTCGAAATGTCTAATTTTCCAAACTTACTTTTGGAATTAATATCATTAATCAAAACAGCTGATCTAATCGTGGAATACTCATTCCACAGACTCAAAGATTTATTTGTTTTCGAATTATCATAAAAGTTCGACAGCAAAAAAAAAAATCAATTTATGTTTGCTTTATATTACCCACATACCAGACCGCCCCCCGAGTTCAAAAGGTTCCGAGTTCAAATCTCAGTCAGGGTGAGTCTGAATAAAGGTTTCCCGGTGTTTTCTCTTATCCGGAAAAATGAATTTTGGGTAACTCTAAGCTCTAAAGATCCTGGGCTCATTTGTGTATCATTTCACCCATTTCATTTATCGTCCGATATGAGTTACTTTGGAGGACGTTGAAAAAATAGTGATTCAGTCTTTCGCATAACTTAATGCATAAACTTTCCTTGACTTTTCTGAGAATGTGTGACCAGATAGTTGCATTTTGGACTGCTTTAAAAATGTTTCCTAGCGAACAGTAAAAATAATTTTCGCTCTTGTTTTTCTAAAATTCACATACGAAACTAGCATCCGAAGCTAGAGAATTTAAAAGTTGTTTTTTGAATTATGGTGTTTTCCTCCCACAAAGTGCACTTAATCTTTTATAAATATATTGTTTCCGTAATAAATACATTTCATTAAATGTACTAAATATACAACATATACAAAAATACACTGAAGTACCTAGATGAAATATCGTACATAGACAAACGTTACAAAATTTGGTGTAGTGGCTTGCTTCCCTTAGGATGCTCCCTTCGGTCGTGTTCTATCTTGAGCTTTTGCTTACTAAGCTTTTACTTTTGAACTTTATCTCCAAATAACAGTTATAACATTGCAAAACGAACGGAGTGCAGGAATTGTAATTTCCACTCATGATACCATGACGGGGAGGTAGAAAGAAAATACTATCGCCGAAAAACAATTCAATATACTGTTTTCTTCCATCAGATACCTTTATGTACTGAGGTTTAATGAGTTAAGCTCTTTGATATAGTGCATGATTATTTACTTGATGGATTTATTTTTAGTCCCAAGTGAAATAAATGAAATCCAAGGAAATTCATGGTATAGAATATTTATACATATATTCTCACTGCAGAACAATAAACAATTACATCAAAACCACTAAGCTGCTGGAAAGTTGTGACTCGGTGTGTTTTATATTAATTTTCGCACAAAATGAACATCGTTCTCCCATTGTTCACAGGTTTATGTTTAGCATAGACACATGTCATTGGGACAGTGGGCTGAGGAATCTTTAAATAACTAGATATTTTTTAATAAACAGAAGCGGCGATTATCCCATTATGGTACAAAGAACATTTGGTTACGTTTTAATCATGTCTTTAGAACTGTCAATAGGTATCTCACTTTTTCTAATGCACTTTTTCGCAAGGTATTACATGCATGACAAAGAACAAAAGGAAATAAACAATTATTTTAGAAAGAAGCAATCGTAGATGAGAAAAGTGTCTAAAATGAAAAGAGCTAAAAAGAATTAATTAGTGTAGCAAGACGTTTGGAAAGGAAATGAAAGTTGTGAGATGAAGAATCGAGTGAAGCTGAATCCAATTGTAGTTTCGAGATGAACACAAGAGTTGTGTCATTCTGAACAATTCCTCTTTGGAAACAAGGAGAGCTGGAACACAATACACTGGAGGAAAAGAAATACAAAAAATAAAAAGAAGGAATACAAGAAAGGGAGTCAGAATAGTCCGGATATTGTAATCGAGAAGTAAGCTGCGATGTCGGCAACAAGCGCTGTCTGTCCATCCGCCTTTTAGCGAGACAAAAGCCTGTGTATGGAGTTCCTCGAGAACCGTCTTAACAATAATTATCTGTAAGTTGAAAGAACAACGGCGCTTGAAAAGGGTTTTCGACGAGAAGTTCAGTTAACACAAGAGAATACAACAAAGATGTGGAAGGCGGAGTGCTTGCCTGCCACTTGTATACAGTAGCTGGAAGATGACGCGTTCACTTCGCCACTTAGCGTAACGGATCATATTAAAAGAATTAAGAGATTTCCTCGATGTAGCAAAGTAGAACTGTTTCTAAGAACGTGGACAATGAAAATTTACTTGATCATTGTTACAAAGAATTGTAAGCACGAATAGACCGGCAAGCACCGCTAAAGCATAGTTTAGACCTCACTGTTTGGTAAATCGGAATCTTGAAAACTTAATATTAGAAATAAATCTTAAGAAGTATTTTAAATAATTAGGACTATACCAAACATTTAAACTTCATTTATTTAAATATTAACACGTAAACGGCGAAATCCATAAGAGATCGGATATTTTTGGCAATTTTAGCGACTTTTCTAAAAACGGCAGGCTTTAATTGCTTTAAAACCTAAGGAGCTCTTATATGGTATCTGTATAAAACCTTGTCTAACGAAACTAATAATGAAAGTGTAGAGTCAGACTGAAAAATTTAATGCCATAGATGGGATTTGAACCATGGATGTTCTGGTCTTGGTCCAGCCGCTCTTAACCATTGTGCTACTATGCCAGCATGACATTAAGTACTCCAACAACTCGTGATTTTCCGTAAACCACCAGGAGTTCTATATTAAACACCTGAGACCACCACCTTAATGGCGACTTACTATGCTGTAAGTACTTTAAGGCACGGGCTTTATAGTTCGGACCACAATTAGGTACAGTTAATGGAAATTAATTGTTCTTTTACACTAGCTTTGTGTAGGGTGCACTATGAATCGAGATCAGTTGTTGTAACCAATGGTGCCCCAAAACACCTGGTGTTTGTCCGCTATGCCGCTCAACAATGCAGCTCTCCAGGTTGCGCTCACCACGGTACCGTCGGACATGTATGCGATCCTTACTGTAGGACACGTTGAAGTGGGACTCATCCGAAAAGACTACATTTTGCCACTCAGCACCCCAGTGACGATATTCACGTGTCCATTGCAATCGGAGGGGCTTGTGGTTTCTGGACAATTTAAGCCGACTTAATGGCATGTGCGCATCCAGTCCAACCTGCAGCAGACGGTGACGAACCAATATTGCAGACAAGTTCACATCTGTTGGTGTGCTCCAGCGTCGAGCAAACACTGGATGAAGCTGTATATCCCGTTATAACAATACGGACAAATGACGGTCATCCCGTGCTGTGGTCATTTTTCGTGGTCTAGTTGCCGCTCTTCGCTGCTTACGATCTTCATCTATCCACTGCTTCCACACACGCATCACTGACATAGCAGCATGCCATTTAAGAGCTGAAATGCCACTGTATTACAAAGCCGCTTCCTTTGATGTCGACCAGGCATACTGGTACTCACTTTATTGTTTTTACCTTGTTTGACTGCTCTGCACTGACTACACTGGGTGCAACAGTGACCTACTCGTACTGACGCGCGAAGGCTCTGCTTGGTCTCCGTGTACCCTATCTCTCTGCAAACCTAATCACTTATTGCGTGCACACTCTTCTACACTTCCACTAAGTCTGGACTTATTCGGACAATTCCTGTTTGGTGTTGCAGTTTTTAAAAACAGCAGTGCATATGCGAGTAAGGGACAAGCTTGTTCATGAATTGAACTGTAGCAAAATCAGGAGAAGGTCGGGGAAATCTAGATTCTACCATTTCTCGTTCGTTTGTTTCTCTTTCATTTGTTTTGTTTATTCGCATTCAATAAGAATATGCCAGTAATTATCCGTGATTCTACACATTAGACATTCTTCTATATTTGGGTTCGCTCTTTATTTCTTTAAAGTTCGCTAGCTCTAAATGTATCCTACTAATACTATTTTCTATTCTGGGACTGGAGTAGCTCAGCGATTTCATTCACGCCTCTTGTGCTGTTCGGCTGTTCCGCTCTAGATTAGCGATTTCAAGTTGGCGCTATCGAAGCTTTAAGCACTGTCTAACTTATGTCAAGTATCACTCCCCGTAGGAGAGGGGATCCATCCCATTCAGCTGCCGTGGGGCGGGCGCTGTGGATCCCTAGCACTCGTGGTAGCTCTGACGTTACTAAAGGAACCTCGGGCTGAACATTCGAGCCCCTCCCTGATTGGGAGTTGTTCGGATTGGGTTGGACTCGAGGGGGCAGTGGTTCCCGATACCCGTGGGTGATAGGCTACGTCTCCGGGCGGGGTTGAGGGAAGCCATTAATATTCCCGCGTACTAGCCAGCATAGCTAGTAGAAGGTGTGCTAGATCTCCAGGCGCCCCCACCGAGGTCATATCGGTAGCCTTTCCATTTTGGAGTTGGCCCGCGTAAGTGGCGTATCCACTTCCATCCCGTCTTGAGTCCATAGGAACAGATGGGGTGGGGGGCTTGTTAGTCTCTAGGTCTTGCCTTAAGGAAAGCCCCAAGGAGGCGCCGGGCGCCCTTTTGAGACAGCTCGGTAACTCCCTGCTCGAAGGAGGCCCGGGTCCTAGATCCTACGGGTCCAGCACTAATGGGAGTAGATCCTCTGACATTAACGTGTCAAGAATCACTAAAACCCAAATTGTTTCGAAGTCTGCGACAAAAGCTGTAGGTCCTCTTATTCTGCCACCCCTCTCATCGTCAATCTACCTCAGAGGTAACGGACACCGCCCTCAGGATGTCTCCTTCCAGATGCTTTAAGTTATATTGATAGGAATAAAATCAATAGTTTCCGTAATGTTTACCAAGTAAAGAGATTGCAGAAGCTGGTGAAATAGAGTTTGTTTTAAATAAACCCTAAGAAAATAATAAAGTACATAAAACATTAGATTAACAGATATATTCAATTACGTCTCAAATTCAGAAATAACGTTTAAAATTGTGGGGACTCAATAAAAGCACTTATCATACAATAATACTAAAAGACAACATTTTTTGATAATTTTGTGTTTTGGATGAGCAATTAATGTGTATAATGAATTAATGGGCAAGCTGTGGCCAGAAACCGTACTAAGTGTAGGTATACAAGGTGAGTCACCTGTCCTATTTATTTTTGAATTGATGCAACTTGCTAAGCAGCATATGTGCCTTTCTTGAATGCCTTCTAATGGATTATTTGTAGAACAGTTTATTGAGGATGGGTAGATAACTCAGTGCGTAAGTGTTGTATGGGACAAAAAGCAATCATTATGTATGTCGATACCAAAAACATCCTACCCATATAAGAAAGGTGCAGTAATAATTTTAGAGCGTTTACAAACTTTTATTCATTAGCGTACATTCATGCAGACTTTAAACACGCCCCTGAAGGAACAGCCTATCACCTGCAGCAGTTGACAGTAACACTGGAACACAAAGTGGCAGATCTAGACAGTTGGACCAATTGGATTTAAATCTTCAGTCAACACGTGTTTTAATTGTACAACCATGTCAAAAATGCTAAGAATTAGGTGGATTGTTTTCACTTATGTCACAAATTACGGTAGTTTTTATCTCATACAGTAATTTTAATGAAAGATGCAGCTGTTTTATTTGTGTTAAAACTACCAAAACAAGCTCAAAGCACTGTATAAATCTGTAGAAAGTGTATAAAAATTCGAGGTGGGTTCTAGATCCGCGGTTATTTAAGTCATATAGAAACCTTATCTAGCAACGTAGCGTTAGCTAAGTGGTGTCTGCAGGTTACTTCTCTAGTATACATGTTTGAGCTGGGTTCAAATACTTCGTGATTAGCTCCAAAATTTTACTACCCTTTGTTTTATCTCTTGGGGCCTATAATATATTATAATACAAATAACACTTTTATAACATTATAGGTGTTTACAAAATGCAATAATAGACATGTCTTCCGTTGGCAGATAGATATAAATGTGTAGTTCATAGTAGATATCTTATATGGTTGGTATTGTGCTTGACCCATTCAACTAAGTTTCAAACATTTCACAAATGCAAAGTGAAACATAAGATATAAGCATGAAACAAAAAATATTAGATTTAATGTCGGCGACATTCTGCTAAAAATGAAAGCCAACTACGAGCACGGTTTACAACACATATACCGTACAGATTATAAGGGTCACAAAGTTAAACATTATCCCTAGTAAGATAGCCCGTGGTTACCCTTTAAATGTCAAGGGTCTCAACTAACGTTAGGATGAGCTCACCCCAACTAATATGGCGAGCAAATCCCTGTAGGTCCCTAACTATCGGATTGTAATTCTTTTGTCTTTGGCTCACAAGTGAACCAATAGCAACAATAAACAAATTAGTAACCAAAATACAGGCGATAAAGATTGGGAGTAAATAAAAAAAAAAAAAGGAAAAAAAAAAAAGACTATCTGACGTCGTTTCGAACCTAGCTTTCGTATCACCAGATTCCGGCAAGCTAACCCACTCCGCCAGCTGCCGCGTACTGCCTGGTGCCCTTTAGAAAAGCGTTTGCTTATCACCTTGATAGTATTATATACAGGAAAAACCTCTGTATTTAAGCTTGTCGCAACTTCTTGGTCCTCATTCAGAGCTGTAAGTATTAATGCTGGGTGAGTAGAGTACCGAATAGAGGGACAGAGCTGCAATAATGGCTTTTAAGTTAAAAGGCTTAATGTTTTCACATTAAATTATAAACTGTGGATTGCATAGATCACAATAAATAGGGGCAGAAGACTCACTGGTATAACAGTATAGACAGAAAACGACTTAATAAATCAATTAATAGGTGATCTAAAGGGTAAAATGCATTCGTGATATAAATCCATCAGCAAAACGTCATGCTCCTACAATGAAAACTTCACAATGTTTCTACACAACTTAGAAACATTTTGTAGTGTGCATTCATACACTCTCGAACCATCCTGCTGAACGAGCACCTATCATAACGGATTTGCGTTAAGAATGAGTTAAAATGGTTCATTTATACAAAGGGAAAGTGACAGGCAAGCCAATCAATGATACCTTAGTATCACAATATACTTTAGTATACATAATAAATATATAGCAGTATTCAGACACATCAATAAATATTAAATAGGTGGCATTAAGCACGGCACTTACTAGTTTAGTGTAATATATTGAGCGATAGGTATTACCAATGAAGTTAAAACACCGAAATACACTAAAAATTGCACAACGGGTTATGTCATGACTAGAGCTCGGATTTCCAAGCGAAATGCTCATAAATGCTTTTTGTTTTTGCTGAAATGCGCGGTTACCTTACTTATTTTATTTTATTTTTACTTCTAGCTGTAATTTTATCATCAGAAGCTTTACATCGTGTCGCTGAAACAATTAGCACCCGATATAAAGACGTGGATCTTCTTGTCTCTAGGGTAAAGAAAGTGTTTGTACTGTCACCGATAAGAGTTAAAAAAATTCATGAATTTCTTTCCAAATTTGTCTTTACCTCCTCAGCCAGGTTTAACTCGATGGGGCTTTTGGTTAAAGGCTGCACCATACAACGCAAAACATTTCAGTGAAGTAAAAACAGTGTCGTACTCCTTAGATACAGAAGATGTAGGCAGAATTGCTACCGCACAGAAATGTTTTGCTAATATTGGCATCAACGGTAAGACAGAGTACCTACGCTCATAAGACACACCTAGATGAGCAACTTTAACTATTTTTGTTTGTGCTTGTTTATGCTTATTTCGCAGGAAAACGTTTTTGCGTAATTATTTTATGATGTTTAATTAACACAGCATATTTTGTCAAAAACTTTAAATTTAAATGTGTATATTTCACAGTTGTCCATGATTTATTAATGATTCGCAGTTTACTCGGCTAAATTTGTGAGAAAGAAACACTAGGGCGTAGACCGTTGTTGTGAAATCATACTGCGAGGAGAAAAATTACTTGCTGCGATTACTAGAGTGATTTCATCAGTCACTTACCGCCTGATATACCACAATTATGTCATGAACAAGCATGGCGATTCCCCAAGTTCCAAGCTGCAGTATTTAGTCCCGCAAGATGTGCAGGATTGCTTAGTGTCAACTCATCAGTCAGATATATTACAGTGATGTTGCTTGTTCCGTAAGATCCGAACTGCATCTTCTTGCGCTACGGCTTTTAGTTCAGTTCGAGATTGCAGTTACGGAATGCCGCCCACAAAAACCTTTCAATGAGCTTTCCTAAGCAAATGTGTGAATGAGTTTGTAAAAAATATTTTCAGTGAGGATGGTAGTTAATGTCTTATTTTGTTTGGTGTGTGAAAAGAATGTTTCTGCGAAGAAAAATGTGACATTGTGCAGTACATTAATACAACGTGGCATAAAGAGAGGTTTAAGAATAAATCTAAGATAAACCAGCAAATGATTAAAGGCAATGTTGGTGAACAATCGAGTTATAATGATACATTTCCCAAGGACTTAGTTTTGCCTTAGTTGGTGCAGATATTCCATTGTATAAATTGAGTAATGTGCAGCTTCGTGTATTTTTAGAAAAATACACAAAAGGGTGACGGATGAATCTACATTGCGCAAAAACTATATGCCACAGTGTTATCAAGGTGTGATTGTTAATATTTGGAATACACTGAAGCATGGAAACATATGGATTTCTATTGATGACACCACATATGCATCGAGAGAGTGCGTGTGTAGTGCTGTAGATGGTGCTATGAAAGCAGGTAGCAAACCATTTCTTCTGAATATACAAATACTCGAACAAGTAATTCATTGAACTGTTGCCAGATTTTTCAATGACTAGTTATCTTTTTTGTGGCCATAAGGATATGATATGACAATGTATTGTTATTTCTGAGTGATACTGCCCCATATATTGTTAAAGCGGGAAATGGACTAAAAGTCCTTAAATTAGTTCACCTGACGTGCCTTGCTCATGGTTTACACCGTGTCGCTTAAGCTGTTAGAGCCAGTATAAAAACGTGGATCTTCTTGTTTCTAACGTGAAGAAAGTGTTCGTAAAGTCACCAATTAGAATTCAAAAATTTCATGAACTACTTCCAAATTTATCTTTGCCTCCTCAGCCGGTTTTGAGTCGGTGGGGAACGTGATTAGAGGCTGTGTCGTATTATGTAGAACATTTCAGTGAAGTGAAAACTTTTTTGAATTCCCTAAATCCAGATGATGCACTCAGCATTGGCACAGTACAAGAATGTTTTGTTAAAAACGGCATAAAAGAAAGGATACAGTACATCCATAATCATTTCTCTAAAATATCTGAAATTTTAAAGCAGTTGGAAGCTCGAAATAAGCCCTCGAAACATTCACTGTCTGTGATTCACAAAATTTCAGTAACATTGTCGTCAGAAACACACGGGGTTGCAAAAATTGCGTTTGATAAACTCAATCATTGCTAAAAAAATTCTGGCTATAAAACACTGCGTCTAATTCCTGGAAAGCTTTCTGGCGAAGAAACGCATATTGAAAAGCAGTTCACCGAAGAAGAACTGTTATGTTTTTCTCATCCACTTGTGACAATATGCGAAGTGGAAAGAACATTTTCGCTGTACAAATCATTTTTCACTGATAGATGTAGGAGTTTTACATAGGAAAATCTCAGGTTGACGTTCCTTGTATGCTGTAACAGCTTTCAATAAGGTAAGCGTTATGCGAAACTGTTTTCTATAATATTTGCATGCATTCGTTTTTTCTTTGTTGTGTGCTTATTTCGTCATTTTTTATGCTTATTTGTTTGCTTATTTTACTATTTAATTTTTCTTAGAAATCCGGGCTTTAATTATGATATACCAATAAAGTTACGAAGTGAGCGCTAGTTGCCGCTTAGCTCAGCTCTTATTGGAGATCAGAAGGTTATTAGTTTGGGATGGTCGAGCAGGATTATTATGTGACAGTCAGAGCGATGTTTTGAGGGTACATGTTGGAATATGTGGTAATGGGTCATTTATTTTACCTTCTATTTCACTCCTTCAATCAGTTAGGTGTTACAATATAAAATATTGTTTTACGAAAATTACAAATACGAAATTGCATTAAACGGGTGAGAAATTCCCATGCATTTCTGTGACTATAAAGGAAAGTGTCTATGAAGAAAGACCGCAGAACCAAAAATCAATTATGGTTGTTTCAATTACAAAACCTACAGGCAACTTATGCCAAACGCTTTTTTGCAACAGCTCACTCAAATGCTCATTAACGAAAGAAGACGATATCGTGAGCATTTTTTCATTAATCGTGTGCCTTTTGAACTATCTTTTCGTAGATGTAATTTTGAATGTGTTTGAATATTAATGCGTAATATTGTTTCTGTAGTTGCTATGCACTATTTTGTTTTTAATTTTTGTTATTTTGCCATTTCTGTGAAAAGAGCTGCTAAAAGTAGTTAAAGGCTTTAATTTCAATAAAGCCATATTTAAACGTATTTAAAGGGATATGAACCTATAAAATGTCTATTAGGTTAATGACAACCTGATGTCGAACCCATTTGGTCACAGCAAACCTCTGTTTACCAGTCTCACACGAAACAATTTAGTATGAAGTGCTTTCTAGTCCTGCAAAAGATATTTAATCTTCGGCCTTGGCATTTAACTATTGTTCACGTAACCTTTTGTCACTGACTTCAGGTAGGCCCAACACATCTACAGATCACTGTTGCCAACAATATGACTCCGCACACCATGGTTTCGCATATTTTGACAATCGGCAGCATTGCTTCCTGGCTGTATGTTAGGAGGTGGGATGAGTCGGTGAGTGGGTGTATGAAGCTGGCATTTTGGGTTAGAGAGATAAGGACAGTTTTGCTAGAGAAGTGATTTGGGTTACCCTTTTTAGCTTTACGGTGCATAAACACGTGATATGAAATTTCTTTCAGGCTAAAAGTTCCGTTGAGATTTCTGACCGACTTTCCTGGTGGGTTTCCTCTCTAGGTTCAAGCTATAGAACTTAAGAAACAGGGTTCAAAGATACTCTAAAGGCGACCTTTTCTATAGAGCATAAAAATTAAGTTTTAATGTCTAAGTAGCAGGTTTTCGCTGTTCTTCATGATCGGCAAATTCTTAATGTCACTTTTCTTTCTTTTATTAAGTTACTTCCTCCAACGTTGTGTTATATCGGGAGATGAATGTAATGGATGAAATAATGCTCAAATGAGCCCAGGGTACAGAGCTTAGATTTAGTCGACATTCATCTTTCAGGGTAAGGAAAAGCCCCGGAAAAAAAAAACTTTATCCAGATAACTCAGCTTGACTGAGATTTGAATTCGGGACCTCTTGGATGTGAAGCATACACGCTACTAATCTACGCTACTGAGGCGGGACTTGATGTCATGTGCTTGCTACTTGTGCTTGATTTGCTAAGAGTTTGGTTTATCATAATCGCATGCACAAAAACTTATACAGGAATTCTGAATGCTTTGAAATAAGAGCAGTAGTAACCTTGTGATTTATGAAGAATTCCATCAATTATATTCAAGTGAAACAATTCATATAAAGCAAGATTAAACTTTGGCGTTTTTCAAATTAAAGCAGCCTACCATTACCACAGTAAGTCTTATTTTATTTGAGCCTGTGTTTAGTTTTTACAATCCATTTTGAAGGGCTCATACCAGAATTCCACTTTGGTAGAGTGCGTCTCAGCTGGAAATGTTTCGATATAAAGGTACTAAAGTACTGACATAACTTGAGATTTACTTTTTCAATAATGTTATTATTCAATCTCGAGCAATTCATGCATTCTAGTGTTTGGCATTGGCTGGTGGTTAGTTTGCTTAATTTACTTAGGTCTGTCTATCCCTAAGAGAATAACTTGCTGAAAGCTTTGCAGTGCTGTGTGTTGCAGTAAACCACAGCGCTGGGCCTATTCGATAATTCTTTTTATTCCTTCTTCATTGAATAATTATTTATTTAACCTGCTATGCCTTAATAAGTTGTATGCCTGATTGTGCTTTTATCGGCTATTGGTTTAAAATGCTTGTTCTAAAATATGTATTTTGTCGCTGTCAGGCTTGTTTAAGAGACTTTTATAGCAGTAACAATACGAGTATTTTGGCAACAAATAGTGTTAGTGGTGTTTTCGTTTAGTATTTAGGAATTTCGTTCTTGAGACAGGCAATTCCTCTGGAGAGGTACACATTCAACTCAAACCTGTGACTCAATAGCGACAAAAAAGTAGAGTGAGCTGATTTTTCTGGTATACTGTGTGTGAGTGCGCCCGCGTGTGTGTATGTGCATGCGTGCGCGTGTGCTCGTCTATCTACTGAAATGATATGAAATGTAGTAACTTAGATCTAATTACGAGAGCATAAATCATACAATTTCTTAATCATTTTGCCCAAGGGTCTAATAATGCATGTAATCCAGAAGCACACGTATTTCACTTCTTACTACTCACGTATTCATTTATTATTTAAAACGCTATATTATAAAGGACAATGAATATTTTATTTCTGACAGTCAATAAAAAGCGGACTATGATTATTTAAGATATTGTAATAGCTTTTAGTTTGTATAAACAGCGTATTTCATGTGCCATTATAGGAGGAGGTTTGTGAATTGTTATAATTTTTGCTCATAATTCAAGTTTTATTAAATGCAAAAAAGACCTCTTTATTACAAATAGGTATTCAAAACATCACATGACATATGCGTTACTCAGACAGGAAAGGAGTATCAAGTGTACAAGGACAGGCTAAGAGAGGGAGTTATGGGAAAGAGAGAGAGAGAGAGAGAGCGAGAGAAAGAGGTGGTGATGTTGCAAGAGGAAGGAAGGGAGCAGGGAGAAAAGCATTCAGAGAGCATGCTAGTGAATAATGGTGATAACAATGATGATAGTGGCAATAACAATAAGAGTGGGCAGCAGAGAATTGTATTGTGACTTTGTGGGTTCGTAGAATTAAAAGTCTAATTTGCAGAAAATCAAAATGTTTTTTATTCCCGTAGAAGTACACTACGGTCAAGCCTTACAGTAGCAGAATTACGTCACATACACAATTACAATCCTCCAGTTCGTCTGTCACAACCACAAACTAAAGCGTTCACTTTCAAAATACAGCTGCACGATTATCAAGTTCCATTTCGACTCTCAGTTTACGACTCTGACTCTCTCTGACGATCGCGGCTTCTTTTATATGACCATTCATGATTCCAGACGATTATAGAATGTTCTTTATTAATCAAGATGTCACTATAAGCTTCCAGTTATCTATCTTTATCTGTTTCGGCAAGCCTTTTTATCTCCGCGTTACATTACCTGTCCTTTATCTCCGTGCTACACTATCTGCCCCTGTATACGCGTCAGGCCGCGCTATCATAATAATGGATTCGCGACAATATGATGTTTTAATTCTTTGCAAATCCCCACATGCCTGGCACCAAACTCAGTTTAACCCTAACCAGTATGGTGCAGTAATTGTAGCACAAATGGTATGGTTGGCTAAGGAGGGCCCCATTTCATTTTTGACAAGTATGGGGGATGAGGGATGATAAATCGTAATAAACTAAATATAAATGTAATATTTAGTTATATTTAGAGATTAATTAGGCATAAACTACATTGTAAGCCTCTGTATATATGCATATAGGATCTTTTTACCATATATGTAATATTCATTATAAGAATGATGAATCAGCTATTTTGAATCAAATTACATGCTTTACTCTGGAAACAAAGTTTGAAGTATGAAATTAAAGATGAATAGTAGCTAATAAAAATGTTTAAAATGAAATGGATATAGCAACTAGACAAAACCAAGTAGGTGTTAACAAGCAATCCTCACAAATATCTTTTGCGCATTCGCTAAATATAGGTGTACTGCAAGTTACACAAGATACTTTTGTTTTGTTATCTTTTGTTCTAGAACGGTTTGCACATCTAACCCATTTTGCTATGACTCCCAATTGCTTGTGCATTTCGCATTTTAGCATCCTGGCATAGTTATTTCTTAACCCTCGAGGGAGGTGTGGAATACTCTGTAAAAGTGATTCAACTAGCTGCCATGACAGAGTCTTGGTGAACTCGTAGCGTCATTTTTAATGGTTTTCCATTAATGCTGAATGTATTACAAATGCACTCAACATGGAAATGTTCAGCATTGTGTAGAAAATGGCAAGAGGCCACCTTCTATACCGCGTAAGCAGTGCATTTTTCATCAAGTGCATCCATTCCTCATTTTGTGGCATTGTAGTACTCAATTATCGTAGTACTCAATTACCACTTCCTTCTTCATCCCCATTTTGCAATTCTTCTTTTAGCTCTGAATCACTCATGAACACTTTAATAGTCTGGATCATGTTGTGAATCATCGAAATCACTAATGTCACTCTCTAACTCGTTTGCAATGGATAATATCCATTTCTCAAACTGTGGGTCATCAGCTTTCATTTGCTTCCGTGAAGTTGACGCCATCTCTCTGTAACAACATATTATGCAATATAATGCATTTTGTTTACGTAAGCTGTTGACATTTTCTCCCGAAGCATACCGCAACACTATATGATATACTTACGTTACCAGTATGGTTGGGTCACCCTGACCCCGCTAAGGACAAAAACAACTGTTAATGATTTGTGCGTACTCTTTTCACTACAACCTCAACGCTCAACAGCTCAAAGCATATTAGGTACTGAGAGCCACAGCGCCACACTGCAGAGAAAATACGTTTCACATGGTAAACAGTTTTAACCGGGGTCCTCCTGACACCGCCATACCCGTTACGGGTTAACTTCATTGTGGGTAACCAGTGCCGTGTGAGACTTGTTACGATTTAAAACCAAATTGGACCTTACCAAGTGGTTTTACAGGACCTTCAGATCTACCTGAGTGCTTGAAGGCCAGTTGTACGAACTCAGAATAAATCGTTGGCGTACTGTGTAAGGAAACAAATGTGGCGGTACAATATGAATTATACGATACAGTTATTCCATAGATAGCTATTCAACTGTCTGCAGATTTAAAGCTAAAGCTGGCTACACGGAGAGTCACTCACGACCATCTTCATATGTGATCATTGCTTTTTTGTTTTGTTTTGTTTTGTTTTTGTTTTGTTTTGAAAGCTGTGTGGCAGTTTACATTACTTTCACAAGCGGCTAGCTACTCTTTAACTACTGTCATTTATTATTTGATCTATTTATGGTACTGTAAATAATTATGTATAACGACAAATGTGTCCGGATACAGAATTATAGCTTTAGAGTTACGTTATACAAATTATGAGTACAAACGGCTTCATTTCTTGAAGCAGGGTAGGAGAATGGGAGCACTAGCCTTACCTTTTGTGCAAAGCTATAGTTAACTTGTGCTGATATACAAGTTTAGAGTGCCCTTCAAGTTTTATACACAAACTATTACACATTTAACTTGGCCTCTGAAATTGTGCTCCTAAAATTACTTCCGTAACTCGAGTTTTAAAAAATAATTTTAATTGTTGCCGACATTACTAACAACGTAAAATGTAACTGAATCGTTGCAGAGAGATATTTTTCTACACTATTTGCTAATCAAGTATTATTAACCAAAATAAACATTAGAACGCTGCATTAGGAAAACATTTCCTTTACATTTCCCTCTTTGGTAATGACAGCAACTGTGTAACTGCTACAAATTAAAAAAAAACATAATAATTATTTAATGGATTAATTATTTTTCATTGGCCATCCAATTTAAACTTCTTTCTAATTCATCCAACTGCTTTGCGTTTTACCCATACAAGTGACAGTGATGAAAGTGAGTTTATCTCCGATCTCGTTTAGATTAAACCCACATTATAAACTTGCACAAATTATGGATTTGTTTCGACATACTTTGAACCTATATTGGATATGAGAGTTCCAAAGGCCACTAGAAACCTGGACATCACTCACACTTCCTTTCCACATCGTAGGTTTCTGTGTCGTTAGATACACCGCTGTTAATCTTACTCTAGCCAGCAGATACAAAAGATCACACAAAATGTCAGCAATAATAAACTTCTGGCTATTTTGCATTTTGAATATCTTTTTCCTTGTGAAGCAATCAATCCTTTGCATTTCTGCAATACCTCACTCTTTATATTTCTACGCGTTCTGATTGTGAAATACGTATTCTGATGAGCTTTCTGGTTCCCAAAACATGTAAAGGAATATACAGGATGTTAATGAACTACATCGAAATAATTTCAGCAGTTGTAGACGTGACTAATATAAGCAAGTTGAGATAGGCAATGCATGGTCTGCGGCTAAACATAACGTAGTTAATTGCGTCAAACCTAATTGATATCAGATGCTAATAAGTTGGTATTTAAACAAGGTGGGTGAATTTATTGCATTATAATGTCTTTAAAACTGCTTCCCGAGTATAGCAATATCCGTTCTTAGCAACTCGTCATTGGCATTCTCAGGATTTAATGCCTCAAAGATCTCTCAAATCTCCAACTAATCACCTGCCAGTGTGACAGTGAACTGCGATTAACTGCTTTCTTCCATCATGTAGCCTACCATTAGTGATGTTTCTGCAATTGTTCTGTAACGTTGAAAACATGTGTTCCACAGGTCATTGGTTAAGTTACTGTCGCGTCGTTAACGTTTTTTCTTCGTCTTGTTAATACGTTAATTCTAATAGGTAGAAATGGAGTGATTTCTAAGAACTGATTGGCCAGTGCAATAATATTACTACACATTTCCTGGGGTCACCTCAAGTCTCTGGTGTATGAAACACCTTTTACCTCAGAAGAGGACCTACCTGCCCGAATAAGTCGTTCAATTTTCAATTCAATTCCAGGCTGACAGGCTGTTTGGAACAGCCCGAAGGGTGGTCAAGTCGTGTACCTGCTCTGGGAAGAGGTTTACCACGTAGTGGCGGGATGTGGATGTTGTAGGATGACGGATGAAAATTAAGTGGGTGTAGAGAAGGGCGGTAGCTTGTTGCTCATCGAGGAATGATGAACCGGGTGCTACAGACAGCGTGCACCGCTGGTGGATTAGTTAATAAACTTGGAAGAAGATAAGTACAATTTTGAGTATCCCAGAATAAATACTGAATAGCTGTAATTTAGTTTAGGTTGGAATGGGGATCATGTGGTTACCGGTAATGACCGCAGGACATGCGGGGTAACCGGTATCGCTTTAAGTGACGCTCACGAGGTACATAGTCCCCAAGGGATCTGACTAGGGCGCTCTGATGATGAGGCAAACTCTCGAAGAATTTGGTGGTCCGGCGCCTAATTTCATCCTCCACATAGCGGAGGGATGAAGCCTCGTGAAGTAGTCTCACGGGGAACCTTGTGCACACAGAATAAATAATCCCAAGACATTTATTCTGTGCACGTTGGAGCAGTACAAGGTTTGAGCCTGCGGCCATACCCCAGACTTTGCACGCATTGAGCATGACAGGGAGGACCAGAGCCATAATTAGGCGCAACTTTAGGGAAACAGACATCGCAGACCTAAGCACAGGTTATAGTGATGCCACGGCACCACACCACCGATGCGCTTGCTCACGGATATGTTCCCGAAAAGTTAGGCCCTTGTCCAGCTTGACTCCCAAGTATTTGATTGAATCCTCCCACCTGATCCCTTGCCCAAAGTAGGTGAATGTGGGGAAGTTGTTGGTGAACAGTATGGCTTGGCTTTTCTCCGTGTTAATGGACAATCGCCAAAGCGTGCACCAATACTGGAGGAGGATTAAATATCGTTGAATGGGGTTGAAGGTTCTGTCTGGGTGTCTATTTGTTGAAAATAGCAGCACGTCGTCTGCATATTGAGCTATGTTGACGTGCTGTTCAGTGGGAAGGCCAGCCACGTAGACGCTATAGAGCATCGGGGATAACACAGAACCTTTGGGGACTCTGCCACGGATAGACCTTCCTGTAGATGTTTTTCCCGCCACTGTGACTGTGAAGAATCTATGTTTTAGGAAATAATGTAGAAGATGCAAGACTTGAGTTGGTAGCTCCAGTTGGATAAACTTGTATAGAAGGCCCGCATGCCAGGTCGTAGAGAAGGCCTTTTCCACGTCCAGAGAAATCGCTAAGGTGAATGCCTTGTCCTGGAAACCCAGGGCTGCAGCCTCCACCACGCACAGCAACTGCTGTGGCGTAGAATGCCCAGGACGAAAGCCAAACTGGTGAGGAGGGATGGCTTGAATGTCTCCCAGAAGGGGGGACAAGCGGGCTAAGAAAAGTCTCTCGAAAACTTTCGAGAGAACAGAAAGGAGGCTGATGGAGCGGTAGTTGGCAGGATCAACCGGGTCTTTCCCTGGCTTCAAAATGCGTATCACCCGAGCCTCTTTCCAGCTACGCGGAAAGTGACACAGAGCGAGACACATATTGAAGACTCTTGTGAGAAATAACACGGCTCTGAAAGGAAGGTGGCGGAGCATGATTGGCGTTATGCCATCAGGTCCCGCCGGCTTTTTTGGGTTGAGACGCCGGAGTACGCCCTGGAGCTCACTAGGCCTTATAACGTGGAGTCTGTCCGCCTTAGCCGGGGGTCGCCGAAAGTATCGACGAACCTTCTGCCTAACGCGATCAGAGAAGGCAGGGTCCTGGGGGTCTTCTGTAGGCCTCATGATCCTCTCAAGGTAGTCGGCGAACACCGTAACTTTGTTCTGTTGTTCGTAAGTTAGGCCTTGGGTACCCTGGAGTGGGGAGTTTGGTGTCCCTTGGCGGTTCCGAAGTCTTTTAATGACCCTCCACACGTCTCCGTCCTCGAGGTTCATACGAGACATCGTGTCCTCCCACGCGCGCACTCTGTGCTCACGCAGGCGGGCACGAACCTCTCGGTACAAGCGCCGATGATGCTCACGATTATGGGGCGTGCGGTGTCTCTGGTGGAGCCGCATTGCTGCCCATGAGCGGCGGATAAGAAGTAGGATGTCCAGAGGAAGAACATCCGGGTGAAGAGGGGCTGGGGTGAGAACTGTGAGTTTGCGGACCGTTCGCTTCACGACAGAAGTGAAGGATGAGACCTCGGCCTCGAGGGAGGGGATGTCGGTTATGTTGGGGTTGGGAGGAATGGAGTCATTCAGGCAGACTTTGACGCAATCCCAGTCCACGTCCTGGTTTTGAACCGGGACGCATGATTGGCAATCCGTCTATTAACCTCAGCAAGTACTGGGTTGTGATGAGAATGTAATGCATTAAGCGAAGTGAGTGAGAAATGAAATGGAAAGCGTTTGATGATAGCGAAGTCAATATGAGGCGGGCGACCCGGACCACGCAGGTAATGAGTGGGTTGCCATGGTCCCTCAACTCGAAGGTGGGGGTCCGCATCCACCATGCGGATAATGTCATTGCCTCTCCTATCCGCTCGGGGACCATGATGCCAACGCTGATGTTTAGCAATGAAGTCCCCGGCCATGATGACGTTAGGATGTAAGGAAAGTATGGATTGGTGGTCGTTGGCTACGAACTGAGTACGGGGAGGGTGGTAGGCTACCAGGACTTCAGGACCGCCAAGATTCACACAGGCTGCCGGGGCTTCAAGAGTCTGGAGTTGTGGAAGCTGGACAGCTCTATGGACCACACTTCTCCTCACCAGGATTACCGTGCCGCCTCCTCGGCGACCAGCACGATCCGTTCGAAGACAATGATAGCCCGAGAGATGGAAGGGAATCTGGGTGCGGAGATGTGTTTCCGACACCAAGATGAGGTCCAAAACATTGGATCTTGCAAAATGTAGGAGCTCGTCCCGTTGAACCGCCACTCCAGCCGCGTTCCAGAACGCGAACCTGAACGAGGTACTAGACCTAGTTCGTGCTGCCATTCTGGGCCGGCTGGATAAAGGAGTCAGAAGGGCAAGCCCCTCCATGGCTGTCACCATGCGGGTTGCGGAGTCAGAGGAGGAGGTGAACCGCACCAGCAGTTCGCAGAGTCGCTCACCGTCGGACTGTAACAGCTGAAACAGCCACGTCAGGAATTCCGACTGTGATGAGATGGAGGGAGTAGTATGGGAAGTTTGGGGCGGGGTTGGATCCTTGGGCTTCGAAGGTGAGGAGCGTAATAAGTCGTTCCTTCACCGCTGTCAACTTTGCATTGAAAACGCAGGTGTCCATTTCGAGCAATTCCTATCAACCTTACGTAGTAAAGGGTTGCATTTGCTTTTATTTTATATAAGTTCGTTCACCCTTTAAACCCTTTACCTTTAATCGTACAGTTTGTTAAGGTGTTAAGCAGGGTTCAACCTTTGTTAGAAAAAAATTTAATTAATTGCCTCACATGGTGAAATTTCTCCGTAAAATACATATATTTATACAAGAATTAAAAGCTTACAAAAATAATAAAAGACAACCAAACAAACAAAACAATAAAAAAGACAAAAAGTGAAGGAGACCCGTACTCTGTTACCTTTCACTTGAAAGCTAATGTCATAACATTACACCAGAGTGAGGGCTCCGACCCGTCTTTCTATTTTCGTGTGTGTACCCACGTGGTGCTATCATTAGCAGTGGCGTACTGGAACTTTAGAAACTTATAGCTGCAACTTACACGTTTGAACTCACAGGTCATAAGTGTTTTATCTCAAATTATTTGTTTAAGACATCTCCACTTGCTCTAAAAATATTTCGGTGTAGTTCATTAACATTCTGTATAGTTTATATCTGACAAAACTCTGTGAGTACCAGAGCAACCATTTTCATTTTATGCTCTATTCTCGGAATAAATTCTTAACCCCGGAAAATATTAATCTATGATTATTCTCTTGACAACTTCTATTCCGGTGTCGTACAACACATTTAGCGCACAACTTTGGAATAATATCAGACAAAAGTTTATTCCTAATTTGTACAACTGACCCTGAGAAAACCCATTCCTATAGTACCTTCGCACAAGTACTATGTAAAATAGCAAATGTGATAACATACTGCCGCTGCCATACAGTTCTGTTTCCGTCCCAAATCTGATCTAAAACTATCGTATCACATATTGGGCCTCCAATGTCTTAAGGTTTAACCTGTCCTTCCCATCACTGCATACAGCTCTGAAATGATAATTCTGACCAAAACTAATTCTCAAAATGATTTCACAGTTCTCAATTTAGAGAACAATGCTCAACACGTTCAGCACTTTCACTGTCTGAAACGTATAGGCTGTTTCTGTAAAACAGTTGTTTCACAATCGCCAGAAAAGAGTATTGCAAGATAAACACGGAAAAGTAGGCCAGAGTTGAAGCTGGGGTGAACCAAATATCTGTCCTTGGCTGAGGTTTTTATGCCTTTAGAGCTAATTTCGTGCTTTGTTCTTAACATTTTTTTTTCTGTATATCACTTTTTATAGTTTTAAACAGTCCTTGTACTGCTGAGTAATGTTAAAGAAATAAAAGGATCTGTAATTAACAGTGTTTCTATATATAAAGTTCACTCTCAAATCCTGTCAAAATTGTTATAGAAAGTTCATTCTCAAATCCTGTCAAAATTTTTATATGACTATTTTAGTAAATTATTGTATACCATGAATTAAAAGAGAAATACTTAATTGGTACAGTTATTTATGATATGTTTGAAGTGAATAAACTTCATATTGTACCCTTAATTAGCAACAGAACAGTTAGAACTTTATAAATTCTTAAGATCGCCTACATTCTTGATTTGTTTTACACAGTTCTGTAAATGATATCACACATACCTATACTGTTAGATAACATTTGTTCTAAATCACGGTGTTCATTATGTTAAACTGAGCATCCTAGATAACTAAATTTGTTAACCTGCCAATTAGACTTTCCCTTAGCTCTGAATAATCGTTACTTTGGTTTTTACTCTACATACATTTTACGGTATAATTTGTTATTTTCTGTAATTTTTGTACTACTTTCAGTAGATCTTGTTTAGAATCTGAAGTTGCAGGTAAACACGTAAGCATAAACAGAAATATATTTATCAAATGTAATAGAATTAGATCTGAATTTCATGTGAAAGGGTTTGTCGGAATTCTAATCCACATTATCAGCAATGCGTTATTAAACAATCAACAATTATAAGGTCATTTAAAAAGCGTTCCACACATGTACAATAAACGCCCACTTCAGGATCGTGGCTCAAATATAAAAGTTTTTCTGCCTGAAGATTGTCGTGATGTATGCAAGAAAAAGAACAGGACAAAAATGCATATTTTGGGGCACTATCCTTGACCAATTTTAGCTTTGAGCTAGTGATTTTAACACACTAAGATAAATACTTCATGTAAATATTACAGGAATGAAATTAACGCTAAAAACAACAATGTTTATTACCATCCATGTTATAATAAGTTGAACACCTTCATGAGATAAAAAAACAGAAGACTTTCTGCTAGGTGATCCTTACAAACATTTTAAAAACACAACTGGGTAGAAATCTAAGTAGTACCAAACTGTGCAACGATGCTTCCTAAGCACTAAATGAATGTAAAGTGCTATATTCAAAACAAATAAATTCTGGTGCCACGCTAGCTAACGATGATCAGCCATTATCAGTTTTGATATCTTTTTTGTAATCTATAAAGCATATAGGATCAATCGACTAGATTCCATAAATCTTAACGCCCAACCTGGAAAGCGATTAATTGCAAGCAGTAAGTACATCGTCAGGATATGGAGCTTTTTTTTTTTTTTTTTTGTAATTTACGTCCTCCAAAGTTAAGTCATATCGGACGATTAATGAAATGGGTGAAATGAGGCTCAAATGAGCCCGGGGTCCATGGAGCTTAGAGTTACCTGACATTCGTCTTTCAGGATAAGGGAAAACCCCGGAGAAAATCTTATCCAGGAAAGTCACCCTGACCGAGATTGGAACTCGGGACCTCTTGAACGTGAGGCAGACACGCTACCATCTACGCTATCGAAGCTGGCGAGATGGAGACATAAGCATATATTAAAATTATGAATTCTTTATTCATAACTCCAAAAATGTTTAATATTTAAATAAATTAGCTTACATTATCCAAGATATAACTTAAAATTTCGTAGCTTACAATTATATTGTTAAATTCAAAATCTACATAGGTATATCTGACTACACTCAAAAGAAGAATTCCATTGCAGCTACTTTAACTTTGAAAACGAATGATGACCATTTAACTAGAAGGCTGTAGACCTACATTTGTGCTTTGGAGAGATAGAGACAGAGAGAGAGAATACTAATTACTACTGTGCCATTTTCAGGGTATTTATAGAATAACTTTAGATCATACATGCTCTATAGAGCATGCGAGCTCTAAATAATATGTTGCTGATAAATACAATGGTAAAAATCACATATACAAATATAATTACATGAATTTCGAGGTTCGTTTGAAAAAGTACGTTGAATTAATGGCACAGATTTTTACAAGTGTTCACCATTGCACTGCACCAGCGATGAGTCACGACCTTTATGTTCTCAAGGAAGTTAGATTCCCGTCAGATTCCCCCAAGGTACGCCTCAGCTGCCGATTTAAGTTCTTCATTGGACAAAAGCGTTTTGTTTTTCTCACCAAAGAATTTTCTCTATTTAGGAAACAGATAGATGATTAATGAGGCTGTCAAGGGAATAAGGTGGATATGGCACGTACAATTATAACGCAAGATGCGAGGAACGAACTGTAACGTTGTCTTGATGTAACATAACTTCTTTTTTTTTTCCGCCCTCGTTCCATTTATACCGCGCCTTTAACTGCTCTGGTCATATCGGCGGCCGTTCTCCTTTGGAACATACTGAAGGTGTTAACTCGTTATCTTTCGTTTTTAATCATTAGATCACGCACACATTCGCACTATCATTCATACTTCCAGACTCTGGCGAAGATGGGGAATTATCTTGGTCGGAGAAAAATCCCCACCCAATCCGCCGGGAATCGAACCCAGCGGGCAGGCAGGTGCTCTACCGACTGAGCTACGGGGCCAGTCTTAAGATAACTCAATTCATCGTTAAAATGGTCTTTCCTTGAGTCATATTTTCCCGAAGGTTGGCAAATATGTTGCATTAATTCATGCCCATATCTTCTCTCAAAATCTGAAACATGCGTTTATCTAAAATATAGGAAACTACAATTATTTCTTTCGCGGCGATTCTGCGGAACCATGTCGTGATCTTTATTGAACATTTCTGTTACTACTATAGGCGATGTTCTTCTTATGCTGCGTAGATCTTTCACGCGTTTAAAGTTGCGTTTAAATCTACTTGGTAAAGTCCGAAAAACAGTGGTTTAAGTTCTCCGGAATGTCATATTGATTTGAATTTCTGTTGCATCAGTTCCCTACAAAGTACTTATTAACTGTACACCGTTCGAAATGTGTGACTTTTCCGGCATATACACACGTCTACAGTATAAGAAACAGCCATATGGCTACTATGTTCTTAAGCAATCTCTACGTTGCTGACAAGTACGTCCACGAAACAGTTGGTTTTTAAAACAAACTGCTGCAGAAACGCTGATGTAACTTGGGGGCCATTTCGAGAACACTCCAAACTATTATATATTATATATCCATACTACTATAATATACATAATAGGTGCATATTTTTACATTAAAGCTGAAATAAAATGAGAGAAAAGAAATTCCTTCTGCTGTTAAGCAGTTCCTTTACTCGTTGTAATAGCTGTGCAGTTTACCCATAAATTATGCGAGCAAGTATATTTATGTGACGTTTGTTTTCTGTTTGTTAGCGATAACTTCAATATATTTGCAAGAGGCACGGCATTGTAACAGTTGGTTACATCTATTGTTGTGCTTAACGTTAACTATTTTCGTTTTGTTGCTGGTGGAACATAAATTTGTGATAAACAACAGCATTTAGAGCATTGCCTTTCGTGCTATGGCGCAATCTATTACTTTCTTCAGTTTGTCTTTTTCCGTGTTTAAAAGCGTACCTCCTAGGAATATTTACAACGACTTAAGTGTGTTTTATTTTCTGTACGGAGCTTGATTTCGAAAAGAAAGTAGAGTTCTTCATTTTTTTTTTCACTTTAGCGACATAAATATAACAGAACTATATTTTTGTTTCTTTTCTATTTCTACATAGCTATCATCACTGTCCATCAATGTTTTACATTATTATCAAATTGCGGCTAAATTTATCGTAAAATAAAAATGCCTTGAAGAAATGTTATTGAAACTTGGTATAAAATTAGTTTTTTTATTGTTTTGTGTTTTGCATGCCTTTCCAATGATATTAATACATAAAGAAATTCAGAAGTTCAACATAAGAATTCGATTGCAAGGAAATCTGTATCTACCAACAAAAATTTGCTGGCTATAATAACATACAATATTTAAAAATAACAAAACATACGATTGAGCAAAATATAATGTACAATAATACCTGTCTGTGTAATGCTTGACGTAACTCACAGATAGAACAGTCTCGTCTTTTTAAACTTGTTCTTGATTCTGTAATAATTTACTATCCCACAATCATATTATACTAAATAGATGTCCTATTACACACGTGTTATACACACAACTTTTATACAGTTGTTGCATTAAGCTGTGCGATATATTGCACTTCCTAAATTTGGTTTTATGACGTAATAAAGACGACTGTTGAAATCAATACACAGTTTTATTAATAGCCATTTGTAAGGCTCTTATTTTGTAGTTGAATAGGAGAATTCAAAGATAGGTGGCTAATAAATGAATACTGAATATGTAAAACGTTCTGTATGCGGAAAAAAAATAAGTTAGTGCGAGGAATGAAACAACCTTACTGGCCGAGTTCTTTTATTTAAAAGCTTATTGATTATTACTGATGTGTTAATTCATCTTCAGAATGTAAGCTGACGATTTGTAAGTCTACGACACATGGTGTGTGTATTGGAAATTTAAATGCACAGTGAAGGTGCAGCGGAATATCAACATTTTATCTTTCGGTAGGCCTTTGATTTTTCAAAGAAACGTTCAATGGGATGTGAGCTGAAAAAGTTAAACGCGCTTTCCAGATCTGAAAGTGCTAGGCAATACTGAAGTTAAGAATTTCAGTTTTAAAATACGACTAGTTATTGAAATTATAAAGATTAATAAGTTCTACCTAAAGTAATGATTCCAAATTCTTATGGATGGTGTCTTGGGGAGAACATTCTATAACATGATGGTTTTCACAAATTTGTAAGATTTCATTTTGGTGGTATTGGGCGAATGTCATAAATTTCCGGGCTGGCGAGTGTATGTTGCTGAGAGATACTTTTTAATGAACTCGTCAGTATTCCAACACTTTCGGCCATCTCCCTTCTCTGAGTGAGTAGAGCCAGACTGAAAAATGTAATGCCATAGCCGGGATTTGAACCACGGATGGAAATAATCATTTTTTTCATACTAGCCATGTGTAAGCTAAGATTTGAATTCAGGTAAATTGAGTAACATAGTGGTTTAACTATGAAGCCTGGGATTTATGTACTTACAGCATAGTAAGTCGCCACAAAAGGTGCGTGTCTCATAGCATATGAGAACCCCTAGTGGTCTACTGGGAAACATAGGAGCCAGTTGGAGAATTTAATGTCGTACAGCACTTTGGCCATAGTAGCTCAGTGGTTTAGAGCAGCCGTACGGAGAGCGGGAGATCCGTGGTTCAAATCCCGGCTGACATTGAATTTTTCAGTCTGGCTCTACTCATTCAAACCTTAGCCTACACACGGCTGTTGTGCAAGAAATGATTATTTCCATCGTCTTTCTCGTGTAACAAGCGACTAGATAACTACACTCTAGCGACAACAAAAATAGGTTATCAGACGCGACGATTGTTGAAGAAGCGAGAGGTTTGTTTATTCCATTAGTATTATTATTCTCTTCTTTGCGGGATTCGAAACGTAGTTCTTCCATTTTGGAGTTCATGACTTAACGACTTACCGGTGCTGTCATAGTTGCCAATTCTGAGGAGTCCCCAAGGAGAAATGCTAAGCAACCTGGTATTAGCTACGTGTGAGGGCAATAATTATCAATCATATTATAGGGCGTTAAAAGTAGAGACAATACTGAAACTTGGCCAGTGCTATTTCTAGACTACAACCCGCTGGACTGCTAATTTTGCGGGCGCCATCTGATATCGTCTTCGAAGATTCTCCCACAAATATAGGTGTCATGAGACTTTAAATTCGTGAACCTGACAGCTGCTTGGCTGAGCTGAAGATTTAGAAGTCACTAACAGTGTTAGAAAGGAAATATGAGTATTTACGGCAAAGAATGGGCGAAGTTTGAGCATTTGCAAACATTAATGGCATTTTACAACTTTCTCACAGCGGTTTTCCAGATTAACTATCGAATTATTGACATTATGATTATGTATGTATTTTCTCAAGAGAGAAGTTTGCATTAATATAAACGTTTCATATTAAAATAGTTTGTTTCGGAGAGTTCTAGCTCATTACTTTAATCTCAGCTCCTATTTGGAATTTAAAATTGATGCCTCTCCGAGCTTTTTTCTGGTTATGTAAACAAGCATTCTCAAATGAAATCTCTCAATAAGGAAGGAAGGGGACTGGCGCCAAATAAGGCAGATTCGCTTTATCGGTAGGAGCGCTTGATTGTTGCTGCACTGTTCCGAAAGATTCAGAAGTGACTCACAGTTGTTTTCGTGTCAATAGTGAGATGCGCTTTGAGTTAAGTGTGACCAACATATTTTCTGTGTCTTTGCATCTATATTTTCAGGAAAAATAGTGTAGGTTAAAAGTAGAGTATTTCAAATTGCTGCTAGATATGCATACGTTAACGGAAATCTTAGATGTTAAACTATTGTTTTGTATATCAAAAGTCAAATTCGCTTCCATTGTGAGCACGTTATATCCTACTG
This sequence comes from Mantis religiosa, assembly GCA_030765055.1. Lineage (NCBI taxonomy): Eukaryota > Metazoa > Arthropoda > Insecta > Mantodea > Mantidae > Mantis > Mantis religiosa. The sequence goes on along the minus strand of CM060948.1, from coordinate 192,371,300 downwards.
TCCACCATATTACACCACTGGGGAATGCCGACGTTACAGACCGAGGAATACCGCTAGAGTGGTGATACTACCCCGATTAATTTGGAGGTAATTCAGTTGATTACTTTGCTCATTTGCAATTTGAGATAGTTAGGTCAAGAAAGGGAACCAAGGTAAGAGCCAATTGGATGGAGGATAACCTAAGAGCAGCCCTAGAAATCGGGAGAAAATAGTAGTTCAGTTAAACGTGTTGGAGAAAGGTTTCATATCCCATAAGCAACACTCCATGATAAAACTAGACGTAATTAGAAGCGAAAACTTTATTTAATGAAAATAAAGAAACAGATAATGTGTACTATATATAATTACTATCAAATAATTCAGGACATGACGTTGTAAGAACTTAGGTGTATAGGCAAAACTACATACATGCACTTTTGATTACACCACATATTTCTACCGGTCACAGCCGTTAGATATAGCTTTTCTGGACCATTAAACCCAGCCTTTAATAGAGAATGTGAGAGTTTGTTTAGAAGAAATGTATTCAACAAAAGTCACTTACTATGTTCTCGCAAGCTTTTTAGTAAGCTAATCATGTAGCTATCTCGGCGAAAGCTGAGTCTGCTTTTTGATAAATATGGTATTTATCAATATTATCTCAGTAAAATAAATAAATTTGATTTTTTGATAGCAAATCAGTTTTACCCCTAGTCACTAAAGCATCAAAAGACAACTAGAAAGAAAGCTAGGCCTAACACATCATCTCCTGCTGATTCCACGAAAGAATTTATACTCATAGTGATAGAAGGAATAGTAAAATAGTTTCATTCTGTGTTTACAGTTAAACTCATCTCACAGAATACTAGATAGGGGATATGCGCCCAGTACCACACGGCGTCAGTATCTCGTAGTTGTCGGTAGATAGTAAAAGCTCATGTGTATTTAAACAAACAACTACCTTTGTTACCAACTGAAAGTTTTCCCTTCTCTTTGACAGTTGAATCACAAGTTATTGTTCAGAGAAGTCGTAAAGTGAACTGAAGCTGGGCTATTAATAACTTGCTGACATTGCTGCTGCCTTGTCCAGTGAAGAACTAAGTATTTGTACTCATATTTTGTATTAAGTAGACTACACAAACACAAAATGCAGTGCAATTTTAAAGAATCGGGCCGTGCTATGACGTTTTATTTATATGTAAGTGTGAGTTGCTCTGTACCGTACGATAGTAATTTTCCCAGTACCGTATGCGAAGGTATATTTTTACCCCATGAACTTGCACTGATATTAGATTCATTTTCGTTTATAGGCATTCCTGTCAACATGGAGGCCAAAAAGAAAGGAAAATGGTCAGAAGAAAATATGAAACAAGCGATACAGAATGTGATAGAAGGATCAATGAGCCTGGGAGTAGCAATATATATTGCTGCAACATTAATATCGACTCTGTATAAGTTGATGTTGCAGGAAAAGGCACAAAAACAGAAGAACAAACCAATAGCAAAGGGACGCAAGACTTACATTAATAAAACTATAAATATAGAACCTGGCTTTAACTCTGTGACAACAGAAACTGGAAGTAGTGAAGAGGCTTAGAAGAATAAAAGAAAATTAAATTTTGGAACCAAAACCAGTGTTGATTGAAGTATTCTAACAGAGTGTATCATTTGCTCAGAAATCACAGACGAGGCTTGGGTTTAGTGTAATTAGTGTATTGTGCAAGGGTTGGACACATGTTGGATGTACAGGGCAAGAGAACATTGATTTTTACAGATGCGATCACTGTGTTTAAAAAATGTTTCATTAGTTCTAAGACATTTTAATTTTGTTGTGATAATCTCTAGAGGTTTTGAAAAATATATTATCATGTTACCGTGTTCTGATTTTATCTAAAAATACAATAATTATGATAAGAATAATTATCTTGTGATTTATTATGCGGTTCCGTTTCCTTTATTTATAAATATGTATTTATTTAGCCTGTCCGATACTGGGAAACAGTTTTTAAGATGCGCAGTTATCACTAATATTTACTTTAGTTTTTAACAGTAAAGATGAATCGCGTTCATGAATGCTCATTACTAATGCTGTTTCTGTATGTTAGCAGCTTCATATTAATATTAACACGGTAGTTGTTCTCCATTGCATTTTCTTTGAATTTTAAGAAAAAGTTAGGTGTGCGGTTCTGGGCACATCTCCCCTATATAGATTCATGTTGTGATATTTTCAAACTTAAGTGTGTCAAGTATTTCTACTGGTATATAATTATATATTTTACTCTTATTTCATATTAATTATGGCTCTCATGCTATTCAAGCAAATGAAAAGCCTATTTTCTACAGTATTTATAATTATGGATCATGAGCCAAGGGATACAACGTCAGTACCCCAGGTATTGGATCAATCACGCCAGGTAATATGTCAGTTTGTATTTGGTTGTAACCAAATTGTGACCAACGTTCCATCATACTTCAATATCATTTAAAACTTATTTAGTACAAAAGAATAAGTGAAGTTAAATATGTATAAGTAATTTCATCCTTTTGGGCGTTCGTATAACCTGGAAAAATAGACATCTCTTAAGAGTGCACCATACCCTCTCTCCCCTAGCTTATTTATACATACTTTTGCCTTATATTGCGAGGTAAATTACTATTACCTGTCCCATTGTGTAAATGAGCATTAAAGAATGATTATTTACGTATACCTATACCTATTTAAAGCAATGACTTAGAAAATAGTTTCCGGAGTAGACTTTTAGCTCCTTTAGCAATGTTCTTTCTCTATTGAATTCTTCCTGCAATGTAGTAGAAGTATAAAATATAACTCATAAGCTACTTACAGTATCATCGAGTGCATATGAGCAATACCTAGTAAACCGAGATTTAAATCATTATGTATGGTGAAGTATAAATTAAATCTTGGAACGACATGGAATAGGGAATTGACGTACAGCTGTTTCCACTCGGCTGTGGTGCATGAAATTTTAGCTTCATCTGTATATACATATGAAACAGACTTTAACAGATAAAGTGTGTGTGTGTTTGTGTGTGTGTGTGTGTGTGTGTGTAAGAGAGAGAGAGAGAGAGAGAGAGAGAGAGAGAGAGAGAGAGAGAGAGAGAGAGAGAGAGAGAGATGGGGGGAAACGTAATTCTAATCTGGAAAATCTAGTCATTGCTTTTATCCAATTTCTTTTATTTGTTGTATATATTACATATATTTTTATTTTCTTAGTTAACCGGTTTTATTGTTTCCGATTATTTCACTGCTTGTTTCCTGTAGTTCCACAAATATACTCTATACACAAAAATAGACATGCCCAAGTCGGGACTTGAACCCGCGAACCTCTACGTGGTGGAACGCTAGAGACATACACTCTAACGACCACGGATATGATGCGCAGCTACATTGAGCTACGGTGCAGCTGTTTAGCTTGATTTTTACTTACATTAGTGGAAATTGCTAAAGCAGAAGTTGAGACTTGAACCTACTTTTCTGGCCGTATACGTTCAATACATTTCTTTTATTCTGATACATAATGTTAAAACCATCTATATAGGAAATTCCGCTGCACATATTTTGCATCATATCTCCTTTATAATTCAAAATTTCTCAAAACCGGGGTAGATCTAAGCTCTGCTAATCTTTAGGGTTTCAACGAGATTTTAAATTAGCCAGTGCTTTCAATATAGCGCTGAATTATTAGACTTAAAAATGTATACACATAACGTCATAATTCCCTTATACATTCAAATAGCGAAAGCGTAAGATCGTCCTGCACCCTGCTCATCCACAGCTTTCAAATCATAATGAAAATGTAATTTTTCTTGCATACGCCCAAAAATGGCAAGAATTTTTTACCTTTTCCACAACTTTCAATGCTAATAATTTCTGAAGATATAACGATATAGGCTCCAAAATATCTTTCATTGGAAGTACATTATTAATTATTGTTTATCTGGTTCTGCGTTTTGTCGAAAATGAGATCCGGAGGAAGATAAATTTATACTTTTAATTTTCTGAAGAGCATAAAACCGGGCTCCAGCTGCTCTTCTGGCTCAATGCCATCAACGATATTGATGGAATTTTGTATAGTTATAATTTTGAATAGGATACCGAATTTTACCGTCGTTGGCCCCAATTCCTATTTATTTGCGGTTTAAGGCTCATCAATCTTTACGAACATCAACTTCAGAGAGCTGTAATTTCCGTACTATACTATAGCATCACTAGGGCAAAAAATTGGAGTATTTTGTCACTTACATTGTGCAAAGAATACTTCTGACGCTAATATTTTGAAATACATATTTTTAAAACCTAAACCCCAAGATTGCATAGCGAATTTTGAATTACAAAGTCTGTATGCTAACCAACAAGCCAAACAAGCCAGGCTCAAACATGAGCGGAGTCTTACTCCACTGGTGTTCAGGTGTTTTTTTCACTTAAACCGTTGTGTAGGACAAGGATGGAGAGGTAGAACCAAGTTCTTAGTCCGGAGTTGATCCACGGATCTGGAAGATGGGCTCTTAGGTTGAACATTTAAGGAACCCGAAATGACGCTGGTTAGTCTCTGTACATCATCCCATTTAATACAGTTAGTAACACAGGTAGCCACGAGGCAATATTACCAACTTCAGCGTAGCTAGGTAGTTAATTGAAGTGACTTGCTAGCAAGAATTCCGGGTTCAAGTCCAGACTCCTGTACAATGTTTTTCTTCTATAAAATTCCGGCTGCAATGTAGCAATAGGCATAAAAAGGAAGCTCATAGGCCACTTACAGTAGGCCATTTACCATGGTACCATATATGCCATCCCTGTTTCTTCACAAGGCATTTTTCCAACCTTGGAAGTCCGCGCGTGCATACCAGGCAGGTGTGTGTGCACAGCGTTCTGCTTCTGTTATGTCATGTGCGTGTTTTTTTATTATTGTTTGTTCCATTTATATCCTGCCGTTAACATCTAAAATCACATTGACGGCTTATGACTTTTGGAACAATTGCACGTAGGCAATTATATTAACTCATTTTCGGTTGGTTGATATCTTTGGGTTTGAGCATTAAATCACAGATGCATTCATACTCATTGGTATTTCGACATGGCGATGTATGCAAATAGGTCGGAGATAAATCGGGGAAGAATTGTGGGTATTTTGGATATTTGAAGACAATGTTAGGGCAATTCCATGCAACATTTACACATTTCAAATGTAAATAAACGCCTGGGAAGCAGAAGTTGCTAAGAGCTTCTTTACGGATCAGAGCATCAGAAACCAACAGACAAATAAAACCATGCCCGAAGAAGATGCCGCCCTTGTAGCAGAAGAAAGAGTCCAGCGTTTTCAGACCACGAAAATACCGTAAAAATATCATGTCACAATTAAAACTGTAGATTTGTGTTAAACGAGCATTCTGAAGTCATACATCCATTCACGAATTGCTGCACGGAAAGAATTGCTGACCATCTTGCATCAAGAGTTGCACGAAGGATACTCTCTGCAACAGCTAACGGCAACTGGACAAGAACGTGATAGAGGAAAAAATGTTCGTTTTACCTATTCACTATATGAAATATTTAGGAACCGGAACAGGCTAAATGGCCTAAACCATGTTGAAGAAGAAGAAATATTAGAGGCTTGATGTCTCTCGAATACCTCCAGAATTTCCCTAGAAGACTATTTTCACGCATCACATGTGCCCCTTGGAATGGATTAGCCCTGCTGATCCTGGTTAGCTTATGGAGACAACGGCCAACACGAATGCTCAGGAGTATTTAAGTATCCTTGGGGATGCTTTTAGCACTAATGGGTGGCCAGTCTTTCCTGCAGATGAAATGCACGTTATTCGCATAGTTCAGTACACATCTCCTACTTGATACGGAAATTCTTTGCTGAGTACTACAATATTCTTGTTCTTGACTGGCCACCCAAATCACTACATCACAATATAATCGAGAAATATTTGATAGGTTGGTTTAATTTTGGTAACATCTAGAAAGAAGGATCAGAATTTCCCTCTGGGAACACTGTCAGGAGATGTGGGAACATTGTGTTTAGAGCTACACCTCTTCCAGCACATGAGTGATTCCGAATCCAGGCGGCTAAATCAGGTATTGGACAGGAATTGATAGTGGGTAGATTAAAAAAGTGTTTAGAAAACGTGTCTTCTTTTAGAATAAAAATTATAATCAACTTCTATTTTACATTATGTTGCTATTAAAATCATTTCTTAATATAAAAATTGTGGGAAACAGTGATATATTCAGCAATATATTTTAGTTTGGGAATATTATTAAATTATGTTTAGTAAACGTTTCCTTTCCATAGTAAAAATTAGGGTTTACTTCACTTTTACATTGAGTTTCATTAGAACGTTCTTTCGTGAAGAAATTGTACAAAACCAATGTTTTATTTAGTGATGTATTTAATATGGATTATTTAAATAATATTTAGTGAATGTGTTATCCTTGAGAGTAAAAGTTACAATTTAACTCAGTTTTACATATGTTGTTATGACAAAAACGTTCTTACGTGGACAAATTGTGTAAAAGAGCGTTTTTATCTGATGTATTTAGATTAGAGAGATTATTCAAATCATGTTAATAAATGCGTTCTCCACGAGAATAAAACGTAGTATTTCCTTCAATTTTACATTATGTTGCCGTTAAAAACATTCCTTCTTGGGGAAATCCCACAAAACGTTTATTTATATATTTAGAAATGTTTATTCAGGCGATGACGAGTAAAGCTATTGCTCAAAATTATATATTCATATCCTATAAGCATACGAAAGGAGAGCGCCATTGCATGTATGTAAACATACACACACTTTTGCTTGCTATATATACTTAGTTAAAATGTGTGGACCAGCAGAATGCCTTTTGCAATGATACTCGAAACTGGGTTTCTCTTACAGCTCTACTACTCAGCTGTAGTGTAGATGATATTTATGATTATTTATATTACTTCTATGCATTTGATGAAGATTTTATTAGAGAGAGAGAGAGAGAGAGAGAGAGAGAGAGAGAGAGAGAGAGAGAGAGAGAGAGAGAGAGAGAGAGAGAGAGAGAGAGACACGAAGAAAGAAGAAACACAGGACGTGGTTCGAACCTGGAATGCCTTTTCTGCCGCAATTGCGATTACCCATTCGGCTATACTGGAACTGACTAATACTTACTTTCATTAGTACATTAAAGGTTAAATATATTTAATAGAAGAAAAAGCTAAAGCACCAGTTAAGGCTCTAATCAATGTTTCCTTTGTCGTGTAGTACGTGACATTAATCACTACACCACGACGAGCTCTTCAGCGCATTTGTTTCAATCTGATAATTGTTATATTAAAATTTTCTACACTGTCAGTTACGCTTTACACATTCTGCCTCATATCTCCTATACAATGTAAAATATCACCCTTTCGCTACAGCTGAAGAAGAAATAGTTTGGCGTGAGGGATGCAACGAAGTAGGAAACACAGGAAACATACATATCTGGTGTAAGACAACCAGCTTCCTAAGACAGCAGCAGTGCAGCGCTCGGTGACGTCACCTGATGAATGCTTGTTCAGTTTGATCATGTAGAGCTGTGTGATCTGATGTCGCACCGGTGCAGCCTGTCTTTCCCTGTTCTAAACCAGTGGTATTAATCATGGCCCTGAGTGGCAATGGATCGCAGCGAGCACTCGCCTACCCAGTACTGCAGGCTCTCGCATGATGCACACAGAGCACGGACTGAGTGGGAGACGGCAGACATGAGTCGGCATTTTGAACCCGAATGGGAAAACAATTCATATGGAAAATAATCCAAAGTAACATGTAGTGCTCATCGGTATGTTGTACCAAAAGATCCAACATACATACAAAACATAAACTGAAAATCAGCCAGCATACGGCCAGCTTAATTTTAGTTGAGATTGTCAACAATTATTACTAATTATTGTTTTACCTTATTTAATTTATTTAAATATTTATAGTCCAACTAAAACTTTCATACATATTTAAAATTCCAAAAGGTTAAGAATCTCCACTTCAAGAATATAAGAAACACTTAAATGCGGTAGTGCTTGACAATTTGAAAACTACTACACTAAGGGCTCAGATAGATTTAATAATAATCTCTATAACGCGAACTAAATCACCAGAAAGTTGGAACAGTATATCATTATTTTAATCAATTTGAGTAATTACATAAACGATAAGTACTTCTCAATTTATGACTGACACACTAAGAAGTACCAATGGTTCATACGTAATCTTTATCTATTATATATAATTCTTCTCCTAGTCCAAGATACTTCTGAAGGATAACAGTTCATCAACTACATTTACTGTAAGTTACCTATGGACACAACCAACTACAAAAAAAAAAAAAAAAAAAAAAAAAAAAGACGATGGCTGTGACGCTCCTATCGTTGCCCTGCTTGTAACCTTGACACCACTGACCTAAATGATCACCAACGACAAAATAAAGCACTTTCATACAGGCTTTTTTCTTTCTTAGATACATTTTTCCATTATTTAATGTTCCGATAACAAACATGTTTAATAAATCTTACAGTTTCTTAATTTCAACAGCTGAAAGGAAGCACTTGGTATATATTATATAACTTAATGAATATGTACAAAAAAGAATAGTTTTTGGTTTAACGAATATACGTACGATATTTCTCTATTTTAATACCTGCATAATAATGAAGAAATAAAGTTTTGTAAACGCAAGCACAAAAACCAGTGGTTCTAATTATAACACTCCACTCTGGAACTCCGTATAAGTACGCCCCATTAGCGAAATTGCTTCTAAACTTCTAGACTTCTGAACTTTTAGACCTTGCTTGCTTTCGAGTCTTTGTTTGTCGTCTATCTGTAATGTTTAGTACTTTATTTCTTCTTTTATTGAACTCTATAGTTTCTCTGTGCCTGCAATTACTCCTGAGTGATATTTCCTATTTGTCTTGTTTCTCCTTGCACCATCACACATCTTTTCATACAATCATAGAAAATAACATTTCAACTTATCTCACATTTAAAATGTGTACGGCGGACGAAATACAGATTTCGCTAGAAGAAACCGAAACCTGGAAATTAGGACACCGGAGATACATCAAACATTACATAATATTACAGTTTATGCACTCATTCCGGCCAAACAACCGAAGATACTTTGTAATTGATGCTTTTCATCAAAAATAAATAAGTGTTATGTTTTCTATATATATATATATATATATATATATATATATATATATATATTTAATTGGTCTACAGCTGCAGACGGTGTTCTAATAGGAAATATGTACAGCACTCTCCAATCGTGATTATGGTTATGATCCTCAATCAAATAATACGACAGTGCACAAAAACGCTTAGAATTTCGCGCCATGTTCAAGTTTAACTATGGCCTAGCTTAAATTCATCGCAAAATTATATTCCCTTTTTTAGAATCCCTTTTGTTTTTTAATATCGGTGAAATGACCTTTTAAGGGCAAACTTTCAGTTAAATTTGAATTTTTGTAAAACTGTAGATAAATATTTCTCGTGTGTATTTGACATGAATTTCTCTATTCACTCTAGCACTAGAATTTTTCTTACAACTATCTACTTCATGTTAAATGAGATAAATATTGTCTTCTAGGTACAACGGGATTAGCGGAATACAGCATACTTAAGGGAACAGTCAAATCTTTTTAGAGTGTGCCACTGTGTAATGTTATATATATATCTATTCCTTATTTTACCGTTTTTATTGTTTTCATTTGATTAATGTTTGTTTTCTGTACTTTTTTACACGTATATTATACACATAAACACCATGCCCAAGGCGGAACTCGAACTCGCGACCATCGACGTGGGGGAATGCTAGAGACATATATACGCTCCACGGACCACGGCTACGAGGGCCGGCTAGGCTTTCAAACTGCGTTCTCTTTAGGTGGCTAAGAGTCCAGAATAAAAACAATAAAAAAAGGAAATAACAATTACCATTTGAGATTATTTAGCACACACTACGTGCTTTAATGGCCATGTTCTACGTATCTCTTAAAGTTTACCAGTTATGCAAAGGTCATTCAGAATGACCAGTACTTCAGACGGTTTCCTAAATATACCTTAGGTATATTTACAAGTTCCTCAAAGCTTGTATTTACGGTGACATTTCAAAACTGAAGTGTAAAACCTTTGCCATGTGTAATGGTACATTTAAGAATATATCTGGGAATGGTGCCCTGTGTGCACCATTTCCGGAAATATTTGGTCAATCTGAGTGTGCCGCTACCGTTAGGAGAGGACCACTACCAACTTTAGTTGCTTGCTTCGGTAAAAACGTTGTTTCAATATATAGCTGCAGCGACTTGAACTTTTATAATTCATCAATTCCGCACGTACTTGTACCTACTTCTCTTTATATTTCTAATGATGTGAACGGCAACGAAAAGTTTGTTTAAGTGATAGGAGATGCATACTGATTGTCAGCATATATATATTTGCACGTATTTGAAATAGTATTTATTGGTGCTATATCAAGGCTTCCAACACTTTCAATTTGTTAAAAGTAAATGTACCTATATTTGCTTGGGAATGTTACTGTCAAAAGTAAGCTATTAATACTTATATTTAACATACACACACACACATGCAGACACTTATGTACATGCGCTATTTGTTGTTACAGGATGTAAACATTTTGAACAGTGTATTATATATTAATATTATTCAAAATATTCAGCTATATAATGTTTTAATCTTTCATGAAATCGGACAAGTTTTTATTTGTAGCAGTTAAACCTGATACATGACCTTTTCAAGGCTTTAACAAACATACGGAGGCAAAGAGCTATGCAGGTACGATGTGGGTTTATAGCCGGTATAGGTGATAAAGAGGTGGGTCTTTCGGGAGGTGAGGTACACCTGTCTAAGAATTTGTGGCCAGTTACGTCTGAATATTTCCGAGTAATCATGAGAATATTTTAATTAAAACTTGGTTATATCTACAATGCATAGTTCTAGCTGAGATTGTAGTTGCATTTCGTTACTAAGACTACTTTTTGAGAACACATTTACAAATTGGTTTCTCAGTCGCCATTTTGCATCAGCTTTGAGAGAAACTTCAGTCAACCGTAACATACAACTTTAGAATATTCATTCACAAGAATTTTGCATCCATATGGCTTATTTATTCTTCTTATTACTTTCACTAGATTATAAATTTACAGTACAAAGGTCACAAAGGAAATAGTCAACATCAACTTCCTACGAAGTGATTTCTCCCATTAAATTATCCGAACAACGTATTCTAACAAAGCATTTCTAGATAACTCAGAATACGTCATCAGGAAATTGCTGTGTGAATCATTTATTGGAATCTCTCACACAAATCGCCCCTTACGAGATATACCGCACTAGATTACAGTTGAAAACTGTAATAACCCACATTTGCCGATAATACACGTATGTAGACATGAATACAAAAAGACACAAACATAATACAAATGTCAAATGTTAAAACTAATCTTAATATCAGATGACAATAGCATATAGTTATAACAGATTAACAAACCTTCGAAATTTACGTTTAACCTAGAGGAAAAAAACTGCAATTTTAAATTATAGCTTTTCCTGTATACCGTAGCTATTTGTTACAAAAGTAATCGAAATAGCAAGCGATCACTAAATGTTCATGCCAGCAGAAACTAAATAATTGAGGAACACTCACCAGCAGATGTTACAATGCCCATACAGGCAAAAGCCTGGGACGTAAGACATACCATTATTCCGTCCAACTAATCTTCAAGACGACACAAAACTCCCTCACAGCTATCAAAACAAATTCATGATGAACGACCGCTTGAGTCGTATATACACATACTTTCTCGTAACCCAGCCATTAAAATACAAAAGTTAGGCACATCTACCATATCCCCATAGTTCCTGTACCTGATAACTTCATATCCTACGTATGAATTAGCATACAGGTATATTTTTATGCCCGCGTCGGTAGCGTGGTGATAGCGTGTCTGCCTCACGTCCAACAGGTCCCGAGTTCGAATCCCGGTCAGGGTGAGTTACTTGCATAGGGTTTCTTCCGGGGTTTTCCCATATCCTGAAGGACGTATGTCGGGTAACTCTAAGCTCTATGGACCCTGAGCACATTTGAGCATCATTTCATCCATACCATTCATCGTCCGATATGACTTAAAGTTGGAGGACGTAAAACTACAAAAAAAAAAAAAGATATTTTTATAATTTTTATAACTCTAGGAGAGAGAGAAAAATACAACTGTTTAGAAGTTACTGCTCTTTTCGTTAAGCACACTTGTGGGCAGATTCCCCTTCTGCCAAGTATTGTTATATATAGAAGACGACATTCTGCTGTAAGAAACAACACAACAATGCTTTTCCTGAACAACAGTCAGTCGGTAGCATGGAGGAGGGAGCGGGTAGAGAATTGAGTCAAACAGAGCTGCACAAACCTGATAACACGCCCCTCTCGCTATACACAATAACTTTTGTGGATCAATCCCAAGTCTGGCACAACACATGTATTGTATCACTGCTGTATCTACGTTCCTCCTTCCTCACATATCGACAGTCTTGTACTCTGCTGCGTCTTGTAATTGGGTGCTTTGCTTCTAGTCATTACGGTCATGCAATTCGGGATACAACTTCAACATTCCGTATGGGGAGGGTGCCATTTTTATTTACACATTTTCACACATTTGTGTTTTTGAAATTCCGTTCAGATAGTTTTAATTTTTTTTTTTTTTTTTCCTTTTTCCATTTATACCCCGCCTTTAACTGCTATGGTCATATCGGCGGCGGTTCTCCTTTGGAACATACTGAAGGTGTAAACTCGTTATCTTTGGTTTTTAATCATTATATCACGCACACATTCACACTCTCATTCATACTTCCAGACTCTGGGGAAGATGGGGAATTATCTTGGTCGGAGAAATATCCCCACCCCCACCGCCGGGAATCGAACCCGTGACCCCTAGCACGAGTTTTAATTTGTATTAAGAAAATTAAGGTCTTATTTTATTGTGCTAATTAGCCATGTTTTCCACACGATGAATAAATTGCAATATTTAAAAAAATACAATATTCTCATTGTTTAAATACTATACATAAAATTGTCATGCGTAAGTTTTGTCAGTAAGAACTTTAATAGGAAAAGAGAGTAAAAGATATTACAAATAAATAGAGGACGTTAGATCAGGTGTTCAGGGGCATCTAAGAGGTCGTATGTCCTAGCATTAAAGAGCTCTAAAAATAAAACTTGGTGTATGTAATTGAAGCTAAAGTTTAAAAATGTTTTAGGTATAAAATTGAATTGTCAATGCTTTGAACACATTGGCCAAATATTAGCAAACTGTATCATTAATGCATGTTATTTAACATTTTATAAACATTGTACAACCTATTCTTGACAGGGCTATTTTTCAATCTACTTTGTATTATGGAATTAAAGGTTTCCAGAAATTGTTTCATTATGGTTTGAAATAAACTGTATGTCTTAAGAAATTTATATGCACATTCTGTGTTGTAAATTTTGGTATATCTCCTATGATTACCACTTTATATACTATACTGAATTTCTTCCAAATAAAAGGGATCTCATAATTACAACAAGATTACTCAAAATACACATTTTGTTTTCTAAATATTTTAAATACGTGGTACTTTATTTAAGACTATGAAGTCATTATGGGGCATTTTCTTGAAAATCTTTGTCACATTCTTGAAATATATTGACTTTAAAAATATCATTGCTAACATAGTTATACAGTGCTTTTAATGTTTTAGATTTTGATGCCTTTTTTATACCTAGGTAGTAATTTCCATGTGCTGATTCCAAATGTGAAGTCATTTCCTTGTGTCACATATGGTTTCTTAAAAATTTTATGTCATCACTTCTTACTTATTTGCCTATTTTGTATGAAAGTGCACCATTGTTCCCTTATATGATTATCACCCATGGTTAATGCCTGCAGATTACAAATGATCTGCATGATATCAGATTGCAGCAGGAATTTACAAAATTCCCATGCAATTTCTGTGAATGCGATAATAATGCAAGATTGGAAACAAAGACAACAGTTCTCAAAAAACTGTAAAACCAAATAGTAAGAATATGATAAACTGTCTCTGTGGCATGGTGGTTAGCGTGTTTGCTTCTAAACGCAGAGGCTCAGGGTTCGATTCTATGTTGAGGCTGAAAATTTATCCTCAGGGTCCACCATTGTTAGTCTCTGGAAATATGAATGAAAGTGTGTGTGTGTGTGTGTGTGTGTGTGTGTGTGTGTGTGTGTGTGTGTGTGTGTGTGTGTGTGTGTGTGTGTGTGTGTCTGTGTGTGTGCATGTGTGCAGAATATAAAGACATTTCGAAGATTAACAACACTAGTAAACGAGTGAACATCATTGGCATAAGACAAGCAATTGTTCTAAAGGATCGAGGAAGACCAAGATTTGTTCGTACACCAGAACGCGAAGAGCAGATGTTAAACTTTGTCGAAGACGATCCAGGTATCAGTAGAAGACAATTGGCTGTGGCATCTGGTACATTACACGTGACAGTATGGAGGGTAATTCACGAGCAGGTCCTGTATCCATATAATATTCAATGTGTGCAGGGCCTTTCGCCTGCTGATTATCCACCAGGGGATAACTTTTGCAGATGGTTTGTAGCACAAACAGCCAATCCATTTTTTGTCTTATCAGTTTTGTTTAAGAACGAGGCAACGATTGGGAGAGACGGAATTACTGATTTTCACAATGTACATGCACGGCCAGATCATAATCCTCATGCTGTACCTACTTCGGGTTAGATATCAGTAACAGTAAAGTCTGAATGAGGGGGCTGGCATTGTAGGTAACTGTCTGGGAGGTCCATACGTTTTACCAGCACGTCTTACTGGTGCTGTCTACAGGGATTTTATCCAGCACCCTTCCCGATCTACTCCAAGAAAATTTGCCCCTGCAAATAAGAAAAAATATTTGGTTTGTGTATGATGGGGCACCGGCATATTTGAGTCGCATTGTTAGAGATGCACTGACTGGTATCTACCATGAATGATGTATAGGCAGAGGAGGACAAGTTCCATGGCCTGCACGTTCTCCCGAACTCATTCCTGTGGATTTTTACCTCTGGGAGCATCTTAAATCATTGGTTTATGTAGGTGCCATCCCGGATGCAGAAACGCTTCATCGACGTGTCATGAAAGCCTGCGAAACCATTCGCCACCATCCAAGAAACAAGAGGAAGACATTTCGAGCATTTATTAAGAGTTTTGTATGTTGTAAGTGTATCACTGTACTGAACACTTCCTAACAAGAAAACAAAGG
Source organism: Mantis religiosa (assembly GCA_030765055.1). Taxonomy (NCBI): domain Eukaryota; kingdom Metazoa; phylum Arthropoda; class Insecta; order Mantodea; family Mantidae; genus Mantis; species Mantis religiosa. Next base: position 192,355,991 of record CM060948.1, on the reverse strand, counting down.
ATAATGGGATATAAGTACATATTGTGATTTTGTGGGTTCGTAGAAGTAAAAGTCCAATTTGCCGAAATTCTAAATGATCTTTATTTACGTAGAAATACACTGTTTAATTCTCACATAAAGAGCCCGCCTCGGTAGCGTAGATAGTAGCATGTCTACCGCACTTTCAAGAGGTCCCGAGTTCGAATCTCGGTCATGGTGAGTTACCTGGATAAGGTTTTTTCTGAGGTTTTCCCTTATCCTGAAAGATGAATGTCGGGTAACTCTAAGTTCCATTGATCTCGGACTCATTTGAGCATCATATCAACCAATTCATTCATCGTCCGATATGACTTAATGTTGGAGGACGTAAAATTACAACTAACGAAACAACATTACATCACATATACAGCACAATCTTCTAAGGTCGATGACAATAACAGACAGCGTCCTGATCACTTTACAACATCAGCTCTCGTTACAACACTTCACAGCTGTTTACTGCTACTCTCTCTTTGCAATTCGTCACTTCCTTAAATACCTCATTCATAATTCGAGGCTGTTCTGTACAATCATTAGATGTTTCTGGAATAAACATCAAATGACGAAATCCGAACATTCCAGAAGCGTAACTTAATCTATGCCGGCAAGTTCTTTACCTCAGCTATCTGTATTTGCCGGCTCTTTGTGTACACTAGCCGCGCCATCGTAGATAACGGCTTCGCGCTTTCTGTGCTTTTCGCCGCGACAATATGCACTATTTTCCTTCTTTTGGTGTAAGGAAACCATACGCAAAGTTTGTAAAGTATTTCTGAAACATCCTGTACATACATACATACATACAATAATATCTATATACATATATACATCCATACATACACACATACATACACACATACATTTTTTTTTAATTTATTGAACTTTAACAGCATGCCCCGTTACGGAGTAACATTACATGCATTTAATTACATAGATACATTATAAATAGTAATCACATTTTGATGTTATTTTACAATAATTTTTTAAATATTAGTATTTAAATGTTCAATTCACGTATTGTTTTAAAAAAATTGTTTACAAGTCAATTGAATTAACATATATACAAAAAGCTTTCAAATGTTTATTTATAAGGTTTTGGTTTGACACTGGCCAATTTCCTCCATTCTTGTGTACTTCTTCAATCAACTTGTACCTCTGATGTTTTGTGTCTCTACATTCATAAATGAGGTGGTTTGCGGTCTGCTGTGGGCTATTGCACGTGCATTGGGGATCATCTATGATATGAAATCTTTACAAGTAAGCTTTAGTTTTTCCACGTCCTGATACCATTGCAGTGAATGTCGCTGTTAATGGTAGTTTTGTCTTAAGACGATCCTTTATCAAAGGGAAGAATGATTTGGTAAGGGCTCCTTTACTTGTACTGCTCCATCTCTGTTGCCACTGTAGATGTCCTGCCCTCTCTATTGCAGTTTTAAAAGTAGATTTTGGTACCTTGTTGTAAATAGTCTTTATTTCGATGTCTTCAGCAGCTGATTTTGCTAATATGTCTGCTAGCACGTTACCAGTAACTCCTGCATGTGCTTTCACCCAACTAAAGTGTATTGTCCACTGATTTCTTTCTAAAGTTCCTAGTCTATTAAGTGTCTCCTCAGGAATATAATTGTGTTTATTGTTGTTTTGTAAGGTGGATAGTGCCACTTGACTATCTGTAAATATGGCTACAGTCTTCTCTTTGTTCAGCGTATTTGCCATGTTTTGTAGCTCTTCAAGTGCTTTCAAAATAGCCAGTTGTTCGGCCTGATTGTTTGAACACCTTCCATCCAGCCTGAATTGCAGTTGTCGAATTACAGTATTGTGCTTGTACAGAACTACAGCAGCCCCGAATTTTTCATCTGATTTACTCCCATCCGTAAAAATTTGAAAGACGTATGCCCCATCATCCTCAACTGCTTTTATATGAGGTCGTTCTGCTGGATGGTTCCAGACGCTTGGTGGTAGGGGTGCATCATAGTCACGTTCACTGTGTATATCATTATACAGTTTTATTTTGCCTTGTATTGTTATACCAATTGGCTGGATGCCGGCAATAACACAAGATGCATCATAAGAAATTGTCCTATATGCCTTCGTCATTTTTATATTGAACAATCTCTGAATCCTCTGGAATTTTTTAATGTTCTTCTGCTTTTCTAGGGCAAATCCCCACACAGGAGCACCATAAGTTAAAATAGGTTCTATTGCGCCTTTATAAATAGTTTCTAGCGCCTTATTTCCCAGTCCCCAAGTGAGTTTTGCGCACTTGGAAAGATTATGCAGAAGTCGTAGCGCTTTGTCATGTACTTGATCTATGTGGTGATCAAATCTAAGCTTGCTATCAATGTAAATACCAAGATATTCAATAACATCCACTTGTTCCAGAGTTTTATTGTTCAGATATATGCTGATTGCTTCATTATGATTAGTTTTCTTCTTTTATATTACCAAAACTTTTGATTTTGAATCGTTAAACTGGATTTTATTTTCTTTAGCCCATAACTCAATTTTCTTTATGTCCTGATTTGAAAAATGTTCAGCATCTAATATACTTTTTCCTTTTGTCATGACAAGTAAATCATCAGCAAATGCTATTACCTCTGTCCGCATTGTAAATTCCAATTTTAGCAAATAGTTATATAGTATATTCCAAAGTCCAGGCCCACAACAAGATCCTTGCGGACAGCCTCGCTGGACCCGTACTTCAGTCCTGAATTCATTCGTAGAGAGAGTTGCTTTCCTATTTTTAAAATAATCCTTTGTAAGTTGGTACAAATTTCTTGGGCACTGCATCCCTCTTAAGTTATTTAAGACACTAGGCCACCAACATGCATCAAAAGCTCCTTTCACGTCCAAACTCACCAAAACAACATAACCAAAAGATTTTAGCTCATCTTCACTGAATACCTTCAGCGCCATTGCTGCATCTGTCGTGCTTTTCTGAGCTTTAAATCCAAATTGTCTTGTACTGTAAAGATTTCTCGTGTTAATATGATATTCAATCCTATTTATCATTAACTTTTCTAAAACTTTACCGCATATGTTCAACAAGCTGATTGGTCGATATTTTGTTATCGTTACACTATCTTCTTTGCCTGGCTTTACTATAGGAACTATAGATGAACGCTTCCATCTTTCTGGAAAAATTCCTTCCATAAGACATTGATTATATATTGCTGTAAAGAAATATGGGAACATTTTAAAAGCATTTAACACAATATCACTAGATATTCCATCTTCTCCCGGTGACTTTTTTGGATTGAAATTTTTTAATACAACCCAAACTTCATTAGGTGTAAATTCCTTGTCATCTGGGGTACTAATTACTTCCTCTGCAAGCCTCCTTAGGTCTTTTTGTCGTTCAGTATCATCTTGTACCCTATCCTCCGGAATGAAGTTCTCCAGCATATACCTTAATGTGCTTGGTATATTTTCAGTGTAGGTTCCATCTTCTCTTTGCAATGTAGTAAGTGAATTCTGATATCTTATTTTACTGGCTGCGATCTTATAGACTACAGTCCAAGGATTAGTCCCATCAGTTACATTACAAAATTCCCTCCAGGATTTAAACTTTTCGTCATTTATTTTCCTTTGGTATTGCCGATTACCTTCCAAGTACTGATACCTTCTTTCTTCTCTTAACTGCTCATTATTAATAGTTCGTTGATATCGTCGTCTTAATGCATTTACCTTTTACCTCAATATGGTTAGTTCAATGGTCCACCAGGGAACTGATTTGCCTCTAATTGCCTGCTTCTTACCCCTGCTTACTCTAAACGCTTCCCTGCATGCAGCTTCCATACTATTGTAGAACATTTCAATTGTATATTCAACGTTATTTTCTTTTACTTTATGGGCGAGCTGTTCATCCACACTCTGTCCATTGCCCAGACAATTAAAATTTTTGGTCAGCTTTCGTGGCAACGTTTCCTCAAATGTCTTATAATTTTCTGGTCTAGTTATATATTTAATTCCCTTTAATGTACGAGTTTGGGTTTTGATTGCATTTCCTATTATGAGCGATATTATCTTATGATCAGAGCAGCTTTCTTGCTCTCCGACGGTCCATTTCCTTACATCTCTAAGGAGTTTGTCATTAACGATAGTCAAATCGACCCAACTCCTTCCAGTTTGGGATTCAAAAGTTGGCAAGCCGTTGTTTTCATTCACGATATGTAAATTTGTTGCTGTAATGAATTCTTCAAATATTCTACCACGCTGATTAGTTATTATATCATGCCAAAGTTTGTTTCTGGCGTTACTATCTGCTAGTATTATCAGACCTTTCCTTTAATATGCTGGAGAATATTTTCAATCTTGTTAATGTCATCTTCTATATTCAAGTGCTCATCAAAGTGCATACAAGCTGCAAAAAATGTTTTCTTATTATATACAACCTGTATAACGACACAATCACTGTCGGAAAGCTGACCAATGGTAGTTACGTCAATATTTTTGTTGTTTATAAATATTGCTGCTCGTTTAACCGTATTACCAACTGTATATATTCTAAAATGTAATGGTACACCTGCTGGTTTATTGTTAATCAAGTAAGGCTCCTGAATAAATACTATATCTATAGCTTTTTCATTCACAAGCTGTACCAAATTAGCAGTCGCAATCCTTGAATGTTTCAAGTTAACCTGAAAACATGTTAATCTGTATCTATCCATTTTAATAGTCGGTATTGTCTTTTAGCCGCCTAAGTGTTGCTTGATAACAGGAGCAATTCGTATCCAGTGCAGAATGATTTTCAGACACTTTGTTGTCTCTATTATATTTATTATATATTGCGCAATTAATGCATTTATATGCAGCTCTGTTAGCAGTACATTCCTTTAGAGCATGCTTATCAGCGCAATTTGGACATGTTTGCTGTCCTTTACAGTCCTGCGCACGATGATTATATTTACAGCAATTGAAGCAACGCCCAGCCTTGACATAATCATCCCAGTTACACATATTCCATCCCATTTTTTATCTTTTGCCAAGTATTTCCCTTCGTACAGTTGAAGTGACTTCAACAACCAAATTCAAATTCTTTTTCCTATCATGAAAGGAAAATTTAGGCTGAATCTCTGTGCTGAAATTCTCCAGCTCTGTATTTTGTGCTGTTAAAACCTCCACAGCATTCTCCGTTGTTATCTCATCTGGTATATTAAAAATAATTATTCTTGGATTTCTTTTCTTCGAGACGGTAGCCTCAAGCTCCTCTCCACACTTATTATTAATATTGTTGCAAATAGTATCTACTTCAGCTTTATTGTTCGATTGTATTAGAACTTGTCCGTTCCTCAATGCCTTTACAGACTGAACACCAACCTTCATCTCTACAGGATTAACCTTAGTTTTCACCAGTGTCTTTATATATTCCACACTTTGATTATTCTTGCTCCGAACAAGCAGTTTAAAGCACTTAGAGTCCCCTGTACGTGGAGCGCCAGTCAACACCGAAGCATAACTCATTTCCACCCCAAATTGCTCCACAACCCGTTCGGAAGATATCACCCCAGGTGTCACTTGTGATGCTATTCTCGCTCTCTTGCCAACACTCAACTGTTCCTGATAATTCTTCACTGCCATTTGTAAACTTTCGGTTTCATTTT
>CM060948.1:192302876-192347876 GCA_030765055.1 Mantis religiosa | reverse complement strand
TTTAGAATATTAATTGGTAATATTAATCATTTCATTTTTTTTTCTGGTTTCTGAGATTTTTCTTCCAAATGAAAGCACTTATTAATAGCTATAATAAGATTGCAATCTTATCGATTTAATTTTATTTATTTGTTTATTTTTATTGATTCCGACTTCTTCAATTACTTAGTTTAGACTCATTCTGTTTTTCTTTTTAAATATCCACTTGGGTATGCATCTGGAATTTCGTTTTTGAGCGAAGCTGTTGACAAAAACACACAAATGCATTGAACCCTTTTCAAAAATGTTTTCTTTTAATCAAAGGGCTGCAAAGGTGTCTCTCTTGAAAAGTTTGATACAGAAGTTTTAGGGGAATGCAATAATTCCTCTACTAACCAGTCATGCAGTAGAGGAAATATAAATAATCAAAGCAGCGCGGATGCTTTAGCCAAAATTTGCGGGAAATAATAAAGAGAATATTAATAAACGTCAATTTAAAAGCATAAAATAGCGGGTGCCCACAATCACAGACTTATCTTATTTTATCACTGCAGAAAAAATTCAACATTCACCTGAGATTTTCTATCCATTCTTCCATAAATCACCTTGAAAAAGCTTATTGCTCCAAATAAATTAAGTTAATTGAAATTTATGTTATCAGAAATTGTTTCATTGTACATTTCATTGTTCAAGGTAAAGGGGGATACAGGTGACTGACCATTCTAAATATGTACAACCGAACATGGACTGAGTTATAAATTAGCTCACTTCCTTCTCGGGCAGCCAGCCAGGTGAAAAGATGATCTGATATCAACATTTCGGGAGTGTACATCTCTCCCATCATCAGAATATGTATAAAATGTTATAAAAACAAATGAAATACTGGATATAACAGAACTATAAGCAAAGACAAAACACTATCAAAATTCGCGTTACTGAACAAAAGACTGCTTTCAGTAAATTAAATGCCAGGTCAGGAGATGGCGTGAGTATAGAAAATTTCGTCAAACGTAACTACTTAACTGGACTAGTAGTGATGGTAGTGATGTGTCTGAAGTTAAAAATATATTCCTTTAATGCAAAAAATTCACAAATCAAATTTCTCATCCTCATAAAGCTTCTGAAGTAATAGAAGGAAAGAGAAGTATAAAGGTGAAAATACTGCTGACAGTATGAATGCAAAGTATGAAGAATGGAACGTTAGTATTTTTCACCTCGCATATCCTTGCAATCTTAGCAGCCAAACAGGAAACGCGAAACTACATAATGATGTCAAATGAGACCCATTTTATACTTATGTTTTTCAAATGGGAAGAGTTCTGCGCTTGTGCGAATGAGATACATTTGCGTGCTCAGCGTTGCCTAGCTTACTACCCCCAATATTTTCTAAATTTCTTCTCTCTCATACACCATCATAAATAGATCTGCTGCCTCAAATAAGCGAACGCAAACTAAAATTTCCCAAGTTCTATAATAATGCAGTGGTATGAATTCAAATTTGAAATATGCATAATTGCATTTCATAGATGCTATATATCCGTAGTTTATGAATTACCTGCTTTTTTGTTGTGCTTTATCTAATAGAACTAAGGGGCTCTTCGGAATCAGTCATTACCTACAAGAAGAGCCAATCCATCATCTTCACTGTCTTCATTATCTTAGCCTTAGGAGTGTATGATTAGTTCCAAAATCTATTCATGGCCTATCCCACTCTAAAAGTCGTCTTTTTGTAGCTTTTCTCTTCGTGTTTTATGCAGTTCTCCCAGTCCAGTGTTGCCATGCCAATTTCTTCTGTATAAGTAGTTCGACGTCAATCAGTTTAAAAGTTACACTTTTTCCTGATATTTGAACGGAAGTCCTCCTTGCAATAACTCACGTTCAATTTATGTAGCTGAGAAGTGGTTTTTATTTGCCAATATCTCGCCTAAGTAAAATATAGGTCTACTATCACCAGCATTTCTAATTTGTACATTCTGCGAATGCAAAGTAAAAAACATGCTGGTTTGAACTCTACAGTACACTATTACGACGCAACATAATCATAAAGAATCGAGCGGGATGGTTCAGGTGGTTTCGTCTGTGGCCCGTATTCGGGAGGCCCGGCTTCAATTAACGTGGCCGACCCATCTGACCGATGGATTTTTTCGGGGGTTTCCCCGGGTTGCCAGGCGAATGCTGGGTAGGTTAATTACATCCCTGGATTTCCTGTCCCTCCATTTCACCTCCATTATCATTTCATATCATCTCTCATCTGGTGGTCTGTTTCAGAGTAGAAGTGTTGATGGGAGTCTCAACGTGTATGGCGGGCTGATATGCTCTGAGGAAAACGCTTTCTCCTCCGGTGGGGCGGACTTGTTCTCCTAGCCGGCCTAGTGGGTCGATTCAGAAGCGCGGCAGGCGGGAAGCCGGTTGCTCAAGACTGCCTGGAATCTCCTGCTCTGGGGAGGTGGCCTCCGGTCTCCAAACCGGCCACGTGACTGTTTCGGTGCCACGGCAGGTGGAATGCCGATTGTCCTAAATCCACCGCCGAGGAGTTTCTATCTAGTAAAGTGTAAGGACCTTTCCCTCTGTACTGTAGTGAGTCCTTGCCCTCTGTCTCCTCTCACCTCATCTTCCCTCTCGGGGGTACCCTTCTTGGGACATAAGTACAACAGACCAGTCTTGATCAAAGTGCCGAATCCCCTCCGAACAATCCAATCCAATCGATCATAAACATGTGACGACTGAAATTCTGCCAATTCTGCATTCTACAAGTTAGAATGAACATGAACTGTTTGTTCTCTCTTAGCAACAAAAGCCTTGGCTTCTTTAAAATGTTTTTAGCACACCATGTCAATAATTTAAATTCCAGTTCCGAATGAACACAAATTTATGTACACACACAAACAAGTAATAATGGACATTGCCGTGCTTACGCCACGACTCGTCGTAAGAACATAGGTGAATTTATTCACTTTTATTATGAAAATTATCTTAGCAAAAAATATATAGTTTTTACATATGTGTTACAAACATTACACCCTACCTTCCATGTCCATTACTTTTAAGACCTTTAAATATTTTTTCTAGCGCAAAGAATATTTAATAGAAACGGATTTTCTTGGCGCACTCTACGCCCGACTTAAGGGGAATGCAATGTTTCAACAAAGAAGGACTGTTGATTAATTACCTGCCTGGTAGCGCTCAAAGAAATCTTCCTATTCGAAAGCCAGAGTAGATACTAATGGCACGTGGGTTAGAACTTTATTCAGGTTTGTAGCTGACTCACGTTGCTCCAGGGGAGCGGGTGGCTCAGCCTTGGGTTTTTCAGGAGTGAATGTGTGAATGTGTAGTGTTTAACGCCCGCTTTTACTACATACGGCACCGCAGGCGGTGACACTGATGATACATGAGTTGAAGATGGAGCACCGGTGGAATGAGATGGCGGGGGAAACCGGAGGACCCGGAGAAAACCCGCTCCAGCGCCGTGTTGTCCATCACAATTCTCACTTTGCGGTCGCCTGGGATCGATCCTGGGCCGTCTTGGTGAGAGCCAAGCGGTCTAGCCACTGAGCCACAGCGCGGCCAGGGTTTTTCGGGAGTTTTACCTGTTTACTGAGGCAAATGTAGCAAGGATATTTACCATACACCCCCGTTTCTCTTCCTTTCATTTCATCCATTTTATTCTCTTCAGATGGTCATTGCAGGTAGCAAGAGTCAGTGATGATGCCAGTGGGCTACACTATTATGGTGCTTGCGCTCTGGAAATAGTTTTCCGCTAAAAGGAGGCACTGTGGTCTGTCGGCCGCCCTTTCAAGGGTACTTTATGACCAATTGGACCTGGCTGGCTAGTGGTGGTCTCTCTGTGGGGACCAGGAACTCCGTTGGGCTGAAGAAACTGACTGCACCTGTTAAGAACTCACCGTGGCTGTGTTGTCGCCTGTTCTGGCTATCTCAAAGGCACTTTCATATCATCGCTCCTCCTGGGGTCTAGCACACAAAAAGTACTGCAGTGCCAGAATCCCCGCCATGATAGATATGCTCCTACAGTATTTTATTGACTTACAATATTTTCAATAACCCAGAATGTTCAAATTACTTATACTATAGCCCACTAGAGTGTTAATTTCAGATTAAAAATGGTAGATGACTAAAGCTTTTCATTTTCATTTCACGACACACCTTAATATCTTCGAGTTTGTGACGTTCTCCTAGTTTCAACTGAAATTTACAAGGGTTTTGAAGCAGTATCTCTGTGTTTTCATGTGCACGTAACCGTCTTTCTGTTTAACCGCAGCAGCTTTAATTTCTTCATTGACAAATTCTATACTCAAGTCCCTGTAGATATTATCATTGCGTACATACCAAGGTGCTTTTACTAAAGCTGTTAGTATCTTATTCTGAAATCTCTGAATGGTTTCGCCATTCGTTTTCTTTGTGCAACCCAATAGGGGTATACCGTACATCCATACAGTTTTCAGCATTTGTTTATAAACCAACAATTTGTTGTGTTGCCTGAGTAATGTACCACTAGCCAATACAGAATCAAACCAAGCTAAAAGATTAATTGATATGCATTATCCTATTGTCAATATGGCCAAGGAAATAGAGAACAAAGGTAACACTGCTTAAGAAATCACTTTTATGAAATAAGCTACATTTTAACAATAATTGTATATTTGATTCATATTTTATTTAAAACACTAGTTACTCTAATTCATGAACTTCAATTTGAGTACGATAAATTAATCCAATAAAGAAATTTTATCATCACATGTAATGAAAATAATAATAATAATAATAATAATAATAATAATAATAATAATAATAATAATAATAATAATAATAATAATAATAATAATAATAATAATAATAATAATAATAATAATAATAATAATAATAATAATAATAATAATAATAATAATAATAATAATAATAATAATAATAATAATAATAATAATAATAATAATAATAATAATAATAATAATAATAATAATAATAATAATAATAATAATAATAATAATAATAATAATAATAATAATAATAATAATAATAATAATAATAATAATAATAATAATAATAATAATAATAATAATAATAATAATAATAATAATAATAATAATAATAATAATAATAATAATAATAATAATAATAATAATAATAATAATAATAATAATAATAATAATAATAATAATAATAATAATAATAATAATAATAATAATAATAATAATAATAATAATAATAATAATAATAATAATAATAATAATAATAATAATAATAATAATAATAATAATAATAATAATAATAATAATAATAATAATAATAATAATAATAATAATAATAATAATAATAATAATAATAATAATAATAATAATAATAATAATATTAATAAATGGTACCCAGCGTGGTGTCGCTTTTCCAAGATGGAGCTATCATCATTCATTCATTCATTCATTCATTCATTTATTTATTTATTTATTTAGGAGTTGATTTTATTTTTGACTAAAATGAAATAAACGAATTTGACTATTAGGTGAAATTTTGTTCTTTCTCCTTGATAAATCATTATGAACGGAATATTTTAATTCTATTTTGTTCTAAACAGAATAGCTCTGTTACATTCCCTTAGAGGCTAGTTGATATTAAATTTTTGACAAATATTTCAGAAAACGTTACATTTTTTATATCTAAACTGAAAAAATACTCAGTTACTGTGGAATCAACATAAAATTGCATATGTTCGCTCTGCCATTTAAATGCACAAAACGAAGTGCTTAAACAGATGCGCACAATTGCGTACGTCAGTGCGTGAGATTTAAATCTGACCTTCTCGTAATTTTGTTGCCGTTCATTTTTACCGCTTATTCATATTATAAATATGAGATTACTTCTGGCTTCTTTGTGACTGTTTCCTCTTTAATTTTTTTTGTCAGTGTGCAGAGTTGACAGTAAATCACAACTGTGCACTTTTTTCGGACACAGCCCAGAAGGTTGTGTGCCTTTCCTAGGTTTTAAAAAATACTGGAAACTGTTGGTCTGTGTATTTGAACAAATCTCTTAGGATTTGGGGTTTCTGTCTGTTATGATGCCTAACATGATCAACCTCTCGACTGTCTATAATCGAGAGGGTAGGGGAAGACTGGTGAATGAATTACCCATGGTAACATTCCGCCCTTATATAGCGGAGACCGTCCTTTCTACCAAATTACTGAAAGAATTGCTAACTTTCTATGGAAATTCTGGCTGATTTCCTAAATATTCATCTAAATTAGCTCTATAATATGTTCTAGAGCCTACAAGTGTAAGCACCTTAATTCCATTTTTGGCCAATTTGTTTGAAAAATGGTGATCTGAAATAGCAGTGGCCTCGGACTTGGGCAAACTGCTTTTTGCCTCCTAACTCTTGTTAATCGGATATCAAACCTTAAGATTTGCAGGAAAAAACAAAATCGAAACAGAAACATGTGACTCTGAAAATGTCAATCCCTGTGTCAGTAGCTAATTAACTGTAAACAATTTCGACCTGATAGTAAGATATACGTTATTGTCCGCGGCCAGAGATCTTCAAGGTTCAGTCGATTGGATTTGTACATCCTGAAAAGTATAGTAAATCAAGTAAATCAAGTATAGTTGTTGTAACTGCATATTCATGGGCTGAATCCTATTTCACAGTATCTACTAATATAAATTAATTTGTGTTATAATTTAAAGTATTTCACTCTATAATAAATAATTTCGCAGATTCAATTGCTGTTTTAATTTTTCTAGCATTTCCCGTGATACCCGATAATTGAGGAATAGTTCTTACAACAGCATTACCATCCATTTATATTTATCTTACTATCTGATCATATTCATGTTCAGCTTCCTATGCCACTGCAGTGGACACTATCTAACGATTACGGCAAAATCCTAATCCCCGCGTTCTCTCCTGCAATTCGTATGATTCATCTTCGGCTAATACATATTCTAACAAATATCTTATACGTGCTTGCTCTTCATTAGACATCTACAAGCAATGAAAATTTCTATTTAAATGTGATAAAAACTTCACAGAAGAAGAATGAATAATTGCTAAGCAGTGCGCTACAAATACTTACTATAAGCTTGAGTTAACTCGAGTGCTGTGGTAGGGTTTGAGAAAACCCATGGATGAAAATTACTTCCACACTCAAAATAAAAGAAAATAACTGACTGACCTCTGTACGTCATTGAAATCCCATGTTTGGCATTTAGGTTAAACATAATTCAAGGATGCAGCATGAAGATTTAAAAGAAAATTGTTGCACACTAAATCATCCATTACCTGGAAAAGATTTAGTTACCTTTTGATTTCTCAACAATGGATCTGAAATATTTAATGAAAATTCAATGATAAGTTTATGATACTTTTATGACAAAACAAACGAATATCATGAATGTTCTATAATTATCCTTGAAGACTTTTTCATTCCAGATATGTTTTGTTTAATAGTAATCCTTAAGAGTTAGTAATACAAACACACAAAAAATTGCACATCGTTAGTTCACACGGTTTATGTCGAATAATTTTACTGTCTCATACACCATTTTGGTGATAGTCTTTGTTATTGGATTTAATTTTAAAACACATACTCCTTCCAATGAAGCAGATTAAGTACTTATTTGCATTTTGTCGATGTCAGGCCAAAACCATGAACTTTTAATGCCATCGCATAGCGATGGCTATTGCTAGACTGTCCCTTTACCTATTATACCCTTCTTGTCCAACAACATAAGGTAAACTTCTGTAAGAATAATTTGTAGAAGAGCCGGTAGAGAAACTCGCGTGAATGCAACATATCAAATTTCATAAAGACTTCTTTACTTGAAAGTCAACTAAATAGGATTGCAAAAATTAATTTTCTGTTAAGCTGAACAAATTTGTGATAATTTTAAATTAGTTAATATGTAGAAATGACTAATTTCACCACCAAGTGTATATAAAATAGACAAAATTTGGTCCTAGTGGAAAGAAAAGAAGTTTCTCGTCGAAATATTTTTAGCACATTGGTATTCATTGAACATTACTGGCGTGATCTTGAATTCAGTTCTCTACATGTGGCGCATATTTTTGTACCTTATTTGCTCTCTTAATGAAAACAACGCGCTTATGACGTTTAGGATAATCATAGTGATTTAACTGCAGTTTATAAAACAGTAAATACCTTAATGCTAAAAATATTTAATTTCCTGCAATGATATGGAATTTTCCATTCTAACCCCTATAGCTTTGTCAGACAGTGTGTGTCGAAGCGTTGGCCTTTTCTTCAAAGGCTGCAGCGTTATTTTCTCCAATGACGAAGCACACCCCAGGGTCATCATTATTAATATTACGTTGTTTAAATTGCTGGTTAAAATAAAATCTGTTTGGTATCGCTGTATAATGAGGTAAGGCTCACATTAACGAATAACACGAAGAGATAAGGGATAATAATAAAGAAAGCCTTAACAAAAGCGATAATGATATGTTTGAACGTGTCCTTTTTACACGAACCTAACATAAAATAAGCATTTGCTTTTCTTCTCAAAGTGTTAACACATTTAAAGTCACATTTTTCATTTGTGAAACGTGCGTCTTGGGCTACGTATTAATTCCGTTGACTTGCAACTTGGTCTTCTTTTGTCTGTCTGTGCTGGTAATACAAGCCTTTGTAGCCACCGAACGAGTTTACTTCAAGAATTCTGTTAGTCTGAAAATCGCGAAATTAAATTTAATAATAATAAGATACTGTGACTTGAGCCCAAGACACCAATATACAAAAAAATCTCTGGTATTTAAAAAGCTGTGTTCAGCACGTAAAGGAGGTCATTTCTTCTCCTCGTAACTGACAGACGTCGGGAAGGTTTTGGATAATTTCCTTTCCAAATTTGTTTCCTAAATATAATTTCGACGAATGTATCATTGGGGATCTCCTGTAGTACCATATGCAGTAATTATGAGCGAACTTTACTTCCTCGCAAAAGTAGAAATTCCCAAGCATAAAAGCCAGGAGGAAAGGAAATTACAGGGCTCTCGGCAGTGACATCGGAGATAACAAACCACCAATGTCCCCTTACAGTTATTGGTGTGTGTACATCACTCATGAGACCGTGTTTCATCTGCCGTCAGGAACCCTACATCGATATGTTTACGTTCTTTACACCATATTAATAATGGATGGGATCTTAATCTTAATGATCTTAATAAATCCTTGCGATTTTATTAAATGAATATTTTGTGTCCAAAATAAAATGTTTTTGAAAGTGTTTTATGTTATTGGACAGAGAATTGTATAGTCCACAAAATAGCATGTTTGGTTTGCGTATGCTTATTTAGGTACTGTTTGTTATTTTCAGGTTAAGTCAACAACAAAGAGCATTTCCAATACCCTTTTGCATTTAATCGAGTTGTTAAAGCTACAGAAGCCCTGGACAGAAGATGTCGAAAATTAACCATGTTTTTAACTTGACAGTCCATATTTTTGAAGTACAAAATATAAGTAATTAAATATGCGAAAATTAAACCTACTATTTTGTGAAATAAATAATTATCTATTACAAAGCTTTCATTAAAAAAGAAAAAAAATGCACAAATTATGTCTCAAACCATTCTAATGGACGAGTTTTCAAACCTCTGTGCTTCCTCTTTGATCCCGTAGTTATTTAATAACATATATGTAGACCTCACACATTCCAGATCATTTAGAAGCACCTAGCTTTAAACCACAACAAAAATAGGGAAAAATTTTCAATTTTAAATTTCCCTACTCTCGGAGCACCAAAGTTAAATATGTTGGAACATCTCTATACTGCAGAATCGTAATTGAAAGAACAAAAATAATTTCTGGGCTGTTAATTATAAATATTAATTCAATAATGCATCTAACACTAGACACAATTATGTGAATTAATTTATAATTATTTAACAATTAACTCAATTATAAGTGTACTGGTCTGAAAGTAACAATCTATATAAAGTGCAATAACTTAACACTAAGTTAATACTATTTTGTTGAGTACAAAGAATAAGACGCACAGCCAAAATATTTGATTTTGTATGCAAATGGTTCAATTAAAAATGTCCATGACCCTGAGTCAACCCACTAAAAGCCATTTAACCATATTAATAATTGTTTCACTTCCGAAGAGGTTATAAAGGTATACAGGAGTTGCAACATTATCCGGCTGGGGAAGGTTCCACAAATTTAAAGCTATAGCATATGGTGATATTTGATACCCATCTCTGTATCATAGGATTTATTAAAACTAAGTCATAGCTATGGCAGATTACCATGATAAGAGGCAAGGGAATGTTTCACAGTCACAATCTTCTAAGACAACGTATAAACGGAGGTATTGGATGTGAACATGAAATGAATTACAATGAGTTTTATATAGCGACAAATGCAATGTCATGTAAGTTAGCTGTTAGAAAAATACAAAGCATCAATAAAACTGTTTTCTATTTTCAATTTTCATCGAGAAATTAATATTCCAATCTGCATTGAATTAATATAACCTGAGCAACTTTTCAAAACCTGAACAACTCAGTCTCAGTCGTTGGAAGAAGATATTCTTCTTTCCGTTTTTTGCTAATACAATTAAAATATGCTAAATTATGTAACTTATTAGATAATTTTTGTAGAAATTTGCTATTCAAGTAGTTTTTCAGAAGCACTGTACAAAAAGTAAAGCATATGTCATAGAAACCAATTTGTACTTTATTTAACACATTCCTATTATGCGCAGGAAATGTTGCGTTCATTTAAAAATTATTCCATTTTGAAATCTCATGATATATATTTTGGGGCCCTTTGGGCTGAATAGCATAAATCATAAACAGAAAGCTTTGTAATCATCTAAGTTGGGTTTATATCCACGTTTTTCAAGAATACAAGGCTGAGACATTCATTCGATTACTTTATGCAGAATACTTCTGTACATAGAACACTGTTAACAAGTATCTACTTATTTTATCAAAAATATTTAAAAAATGTAATTGAATGCAAATTATTTCAGACCTAACATGATTGAAAAATACATGTTAAGAAATTTGAATAGGGTAGGAGGTTATCGCTACCCTTTGAATTTTACGTAAATGGGAAACCATAAGAGAGAAACCAAAGATTGCTGTGGAGAAAAGCTGAACTTAATAAATCCGCAATTTGTATAAACTAAACTTTCTGTAGAACTACCCTTTTTCGGAATACTCTTTGATTTAATATTAAATGCTTTCATGGCAGAAGACCAAGTTGTGATCCCCTATGATAACGATTGCATTGGAGAACCCTTTTTCTAGAGCTTTGACAAACGAAAGCCGACCTGTGATATAAGCGTCTGCCCGGGTTTCCGCATTTTGTATGTAACAATTAAAGAATAAATGTAAATAGACCTATACGTTATAGGCTATTCAGCAGTAGGGGACACCTCACACAAGGTAACCAACGTGAGATACATTGTGGATGTCAGTCCGCAGAACGAAGGGATGAAGGACAAGTCAAAGGAGCCTACATACAGGCCACGGAGACGCGCGGAAGTTAGTGGAGTTCTAGGTTCTAAGATCAGTGCCAGTGATGACCCAGAGATGGCAATGAACGACCGGAGGTTATGTACTCTTTCCTTTGAGCAAGCATCGCATCCATACACGGCGAAACGTAGTAGATCACAAGAAAAGTAAAGAAAAACAAGGTGATTACGGAATGAAAGAAAATTATGGAAAGGCAAGTTTGGTAGATGAGATATTCCTCCCCCAATAATCACCTACCAACTGGAGAAACACCACGAAAAACACAAGGTTAGTATGGCGATCAAAGAGAATCAAACCCGGGATGCTTCGAATAAAATGCTCATATACCGCTATTAATTTGTTCGTTATAAATCTAACACCTAATAGCACAAAACTGGAATTCGTCCATATATAAAGTATTTTAGAGGAATAACACGCATAACTCATATGTGATAGCTGTGAAATCTTAGTTAATTCAGGGCACCCTTCAACTCCTTATACATCATTTACATACATATCATTTTAAGCAATTTAGCTTCACTTGGTTCAATAATATCCGTTATATAGGGGGCAATGTTTTCACACTTAAGTACTGTAAATTGAGGCTTAAATAGTATTAGAAGTTTGGTGTCTTGCATTCATACCATATTTTCCACTTACTCTCCTCAAACTATTCATACAAAAGCTTATTCTGCTATCTGCTTCATGTTAACCACAGTAAAGGTTTGCAAATATTTTATTGGACAATTCGCTGTAGGTACAATAACAAAGACCTAAGCCATAGTCAAACCTTTTAAAAACGGGTCATCCTGTGGTGACTTTGAAATTCCATTCTCTTGGTATATCTACTATTATTTGTCTACTAGAAAAATAATCAAAGCGAGTTGAAATTGTAAAAATTAATAAGCAATTCCGTCTAAGTGTACATATATAAATCGCCTCCAAAATTGACATTTCCGTGGGATCTGTGCGCATAATCCTGCATGAAGTTCTGAAATTGTTAAATAGGTGATCCTCCAAAACAATGTTTTCCATTCAGTGGATCATGTCGTCAGACCGGCTGGTGCAAGGCCGTGACAGTCTTGCTTTGTTGTCACACGATGTTCTGCCTTCATTGAACTGTTACACCCTGGAACGCACATTAGACACATCCATGGTACCATCACCACATGCTTCACTCAACTGCCGATGAATTTCAAGAGGTGTCACACCACGGAAATGAAGAAAACGAATGATCACACGCTGTTCTTGCTATGAAAACGTCGCCATTTTATGTATCAAAAACAGTCCTAACTTCGTGTTTCATTCCTAGAAGATGCTGAACTTGTTCGACTTTTAGTTTTTGAGGTAAATATCCATTCTCAGGCTTAGGTGCGCGTACTCACGTCTTTTTTCATGGGACTGAGAAACGTGTTTTTTTCAGTAAAACTTCGCTATTGAATTATTGAGCGAACACAATACTTCTCTAATAGAAGATAAAGTAAAATTCATAGGAAGTTGACACAGATTGCAATGTTAGTTGAACATAATGCAACAGCGAAGGGAAACTCACAAGATGTTAATGTTTTGAATTCAGCATAGCGTCATTTCATGTGGCATGTTTGCGCCTGTTAAACTGTTAGAAACAGTAGTTATTTAGGACAACAATGAAGTACGTACTCGGAGTTAGCAGACATCAGTAGCATTGAACGCCAAACTGGGGATAAGGAACAGGTGTGCCGTAGCTAATTACCGGTGGCTCTAGTTGCTTGCAATATCCAAAGCCTCGCAATTCGTCATGCGTTAAGGCTGTAATTCGATTTAACACAAGAGGGGCCAAGGTAGAGTTTGTGTCAAGGGTAAAAAAGAAAGCGCGGCACGCAAACTGGGACATTATTGACAGACATATCTGACACAAATGGATGCTTTACCTGCCATTTGTGCTTTGTTGGAGGTTAGTCTCAGCAGATAAAACACTTTATGAACGTGAATAGCAAATTATAAAAAAAGGTATACCCTCAGCATTCTGGATTGGTTAAAATCGTGGTATTACTATGAAATATAAGTATCAATGCGACACCTAAGTGCATTTGCTTTGTATATCTATGTCTCTATGACCTCTATGAAAAGGTTCGGATAGGGAACTTTGCACCTCGACCTATAAGCGCCCCTCCGAGTGATTGGTGAAGTGAAAGGATAATAAGAATGTTCAGACCTAAGCAGAGTAGAGGGCAGGGTCCCTACGAACTACAGATTTAATCTATCGACTCGTACAACCTGCTACCCTCCGCCCCTGTGGGCCGCGCCGTGGCTCAGTGGTTTGACCGCTTGGCTCTCACCAAGGCGGCCCGGGTTCGATCCCAGGTGACCGCAAAGTGAGATTTGTGCTTGACAACACGGCGCTGGGGCGGGTTTTCTCCGGAATCTCCTGTTTCCCCCGTCATCTCATTCCACCGGTGCTCCATCTTCATCTCATGTATCATCAGTGTCATCGCCTGCGGTGCCGTATGTAGTAAAAACGGGCGTTAAACACTATACATTTCATTTCATTTCCGCCTCTGTGGTCGTACACATCCCCTGGGCAGACCTTCCCCGTTTTGGACGACTAAGACTTACAAAGCGCAAATTCTGTACCGTGCACGCCGTAACTTACGCCGACGCTTAGAAATTTGAAATAGCCAACCAAGATGATAGGTGAAATGAAATTGAGAAATAAGATAGGTAAAATGAAGGGGTAGGAAATTTGGGTGATGTAAGTATCCTTCCCTGCATTCGACCAGTGACCCAGGGAAATCGCTGGAGAACCATGGGTCAGGAAGGTCGTCCACTGGAATCCAACCTACAGTCTCTAGAATGCGTGCCACAGACGCCAACATCTGAGTTATCCAGCTCGTTTTCGATATCTAAGGTAACTTCATAAATTTCGGTAAAAATGTAACATTGTTAAACACATATAAAAGGGATTGCATTGTCCACTGTGAAAACTGAATCCAGAGTTAGCAGAGGGCAGTATGTATGGAAAGCTATTGGCTGGCCCCGTAGCTCAATAGAGCAGCTGACTGCTGCGCGAAGAGTCCCGGGTTCGATTCCCGAGTGGGGTATTTTTTATTTTTTTTATCCCCCTTCCCTCCAACCAAGATTATTCCCCATCTTCCTCAGAGTCTGGAAGAATGAATGAGATTGTACGAGTACCTATACAAATTAACACCATCGCCAATAGGCGATATGTTCCAAGGGAGAACGGCCGCAGTTAAAGGCGGGGTATGGAACAAAAAACAATTTATTGGAGAGGAAATTATATCAAACGTGTGCCGTTATTACAACAAAATGTTATAATCAGACTGTAAATAATTTGAATTCCTATAGCAATAATGTAATATTGTAATTCCAAGTTGCCGTGGGTTTTAGAGAGGGGAAGAAACTGTCATGATATTCTTTGGTCTAATTAAGTGTAGAATGTTTAAGATCTGAATGCACATGTAGTACCAATTAAAGACCACAACTCAATCCGTAACACATGTTCACTTATCTCCCAGGAAGGGAATGCATTAATTATCGTTTCAACATGCTAGATAATAACTAATTAACTGAAGAGATTGGATGTTTATCACCTCATAACATATGAGGGCGCATCTCACTACTGCCAGGTATGGATGCCGAATGATATAATTCATCTCCTATTATTTATAACGTTAAAATTACAAAAAATATTGCACCCACTTTGCGAAGAATCTTAATGTAACACTCGTAAAACTTGATGTCCGAACGACAAATATTCACTCGTGTAATAAACATCCAGATTAAGCACTTATTGCATAAATAATCTTTCTTAAATTCTGTACGTTGTTTTGATTCCATTGCAGTGTTCATAATGTTTCCAAACTTGCTGTGTATCTTTTACGTTATTTGCTTTTTTCAAGAAATAGAGAATAAATTAACGAAGTAAAAATTAATACATACATATAAAATTGTCTCTTCACAAGAGGATTAAGCAGTGCACAAACGTGCTTGGGAATACCTGGCATAGTAATAACATTCAAGTGCACGTTATGTGTATCTTAAACCATGAGCACCCGGAGGAGAAGATCTCTAATGGTCTTGAAATGCTGGAGTAACTGTAAAAGTTTTTACCATTCGCACTTCGTTATGCTTATTTTGATGCATTTTAAGCGATATAATTCGTTGATTCATGGAAAGAGAACGAAATCTGGAAGTCTTTCATAGCGATTGGCTTTTAAAATCTTGGCTATGACTTAAGTAAGCCAAATGAAATTGGGATAAAATATTAAAATTGGAATGTTTATTCTTATTGAATCTTGATGCCGAAGCGAAGTGTGCATCAGCTTTGATTATTGATGAGTACTCATAAACTGTGATGTAGTAGGCATTTAATTATAAATATAATACAGTATTTACAATAAGATGTATAGTAAATAATAAAGGAAACAAGGACCTGTACAATTTAAAACTATAAGTTAATGAATAGCGGCTTTATTGTGTGCTGCCATTTTATAAAACTGATGATGATAGAAGAGAGGTTAGAAATTCTTGAATTGTTGGTAGATGTCAGGCTAGGAATGAAAAGAAGATGAGAAGGATAGATGTTTGCAAAGGATTAGCAAATAGAGAATGTATTGTTAGATCTGAAGTAGGTTGTTTCAGACGTTAGTTTTGTCCTAGACGAATAGCTTGCAAATAGCTGTATTGAAATGGTTTTGAGTTTACTATATGTGCTGGTTGCTTCAGCTGAAGAAAGAAGCTAGTCTTTGCCACAGTAAAGAAAGTCCCAGGGGAATGAGGTGCAAATGGGATTAGGCGCTGTTCCAGTAACCTGCCTCGTAGTGTTTATGACACTCAGGTCAGTTCAGTGAATAAATCTTATCGGGTTTAGTGTACTGAGTGAATAGGGCACATGTTTTTTAAGAGTTCTACTCCTTTTGTAGCATGTGTTCTCTGTCTCACACACACATTGGCTGCCCTTGTCTCACTGTGTAAGGGTTGCACATTCCTATCAGGGACTTGCTTTCCATTGGCGAACAGGCCTTCAAGGGGGAGGTGGCGGAGCGTCAGTAGTTGTATTTGTTGTAAATGTCCTTCGGATAGTTATTAGATATCTGTTCCTTTACTTCTAGTGTTAGCATCCCCTGCAGTTGGCTAATTGGGTGTTGCTGGTTTCAGTTCATACAGTTCGGAGCAGTGATTCTTGGTAGGTATATGACATTCTGAGAAATGAAGACTCCAAGGCAGCGTTTACATAGTTGTTTAAGTTGAAAATAATTTTATTGCTTTTACTAATCCCAATTAATTAATGCAAAGTATCATAATTCTTAGTATGCCCCTAGTTCTGATAGCGAGTACACTATGGTATACTTCTGGACCTTCTACGTGGTTCAACTTTGATGACACTAAAGTAGACGCGTGAAATTCAGGATCGATTCTGCAACTTCTGCACATAGAGTTAATGGCTATTTTTTCCCACAAGTCGTGCCACTTTCTGCACAGGATAGTACAATTCCTGCAATTCGTTAAATATTTCCACATCGGTAAAGGAGTGAGGATTATTTCATATGTTAACGAAAAAACCTTTTTCTTCAGGATAACTGTATGTGTAATATGTTTGACGTATAGATTCAAAATATATAATTAAAGATCTAAAATCGCCTGAAGTTGATGAGAACAGCTTTATTATTTAAGCTTTTAGTGAAATTTTCATTTTGTATTATTGCGTATGCTTTGCATAAGAAGCTGGTAAATATCAATATTTTTAAACAAATTGGTGGCACTTCCGGTTTAGGCTCCTCAGAGGCATCAACAGTTTCCTCCATGTTTGTTAAAATTTGGAATCTAATATGAGTAGGAATTGTAGGAATAAATCAACTCAATGAGTTGTTATCATTGCATGAAAGCTTATTAACCTGTGTACAGTATATACTGTTTGGATTAGAGCGAGCAGCTTCCATAATAAACGCTTCAGTTCAGTTTTCTGTTTCATAAACGTAAAGTATTTATTCAGTTTAGGTTATGATAATTTTGTTTGTTTAGCTCTACGTTGCCTGAAAGCTTTGTTTACTGATTGACCGTCTTCTGTTTTAAACACACTCAGAAGTTTATTGATTTTGTTGGCGTCACTGATAGAAATGCTTAAAGCTGAAATTGATCCATTACTATTTAAACTTACCAAGAGGGATGGCTCAGGCAGTTTCGTCTGTTGCCAGCACTCGGGAGGTCCGGGTTCAATTCTCGTGGCCGAGTTACCTGACCCATGGGTTCTTTCGGGAGTTTTCACGGGTCTCCAGACGAATGCTGGGTAGGTTAATTGCATCTCGCGAATGTCCTGTCCCTATACTTCATCTCGATTATCATTTCACATCATCTCTCATCTGGTGGTCTCTTTCAGGGTAAAAGTTTCGTTGGGTGTTTTGGCGGTGCATGGCAGGATGATAGACTCCGAATAAACCACTTCTCCTCCTGAGGGTCGCTTGCCGATCTCCGTACCGGCTGCTGGGACCGCTTCCGAACCACAGTAGTGCGGAATGTCCGTTTTCCTGGACTGCCCGGGGGAGGTTCCCATCTAAGTAAAATGTAGAGGCCCTGCGCTCTGCACTGTCGTGGCTCCTCGGTACGGCTGCCCTCTGTCTCGTCTCATACTTCTCCTGGGGATGCCACACTGGGGGGGGGGGGCAAGGGTACAATAGATCGAAAGTGGTCAGAGTGCTGAATCCCCTCCATAAGTAATCCTAATCCTAATAACAATGCGAAGCATACGTTTCCGTATATCATAGAAATGCTACGCTGAAAGTTCCCTGACAGTGAATGCTAAATTATATTACGCGGGCGCAGTCGTTAACCTGCGACTGCCGATCATGGTAAACACTTTCGAAATCTGTAAAATCGAGAAGGGAAGAAGGCGAATTTTAGAAATACACGCTTTTTATTAACCTATGTCCCGCCTAATTTTCACTTTCCAACAATGCCTAAGCTTACGTGGTCTAATCCTAATGCTGCTAATTCGCATCTGAAACACAAACTTTAACTCATAGCTTTCTAAAGCCTATGGATTTCATTGCCTTTCTAATTTTCAGAAATTTATTCTACGTGCATAAGAACGTCTGCAGTAACTGAACATAACTGAATTCCAAGGATGTGACCTTTGCTAATAGTTCCTGCGCCGTACGGCCTTATGCTGCTTGCTTTTTTTCTTGAACATGGAAGCTTCTTAACAAATGACACTTTCACATGACAAAATCGTTTATACTGCCTAGCTAAGTGGTGCAACTCTTGGCCCTGTGTGTCAATGCACCGCAGCGGGCCACTTGCCGTGCCCACAGCATTACGTTAGACACCAGATTAGTGCAAGTTTACGAGTGATGCTAACGGGCCAATGAAATTAAATTAAATGTGTAGCTTTTAACGCCCGCTTTTACTGCATACGGCACCACAGGCGGTGACACTGATGCTACATGAGATGAAGATGCATCATCGGTGAAATAATATGGTGGAGGAAAATGGAGAACCCGGAAAAAATCCTCCCAGAGCCATGTTGTTCACCACAAATCTCACTTTGCAGTCACTTGAGATTGAACCCGGGCAGCCTTGGTGAGAGCCAAGCGATCTAATTCCTCAGCCACGGCGCGACCTAAAACAGGACATTGGTCGCATCAGAAACTGCAGCATGGGTCGGCATTTTGAATCAGAAAGGGAAATAGACTTCATTTACAAAATAATCTGCAGAAGTATGCAGTGCCTATCAGTATGTTGCGCTAAAAATAGAGTACATACAAAGACTTAAATTGATACACCAGGAAGCACAAAGTCAGCCTAATTTTGGAGGAACTTGCTAACTCCTGTTAATATGTTAAATGTTATTTCAGTTATTTGAAAATAATCCGAGTAGGTATACTCTTACTTATTTTTTAATTCTAAAACGTTAACAATCCCTTTAGGAAGCATATATATGTTGTTAGAATTCAAAGCTTCAGAGCCACTATCCCAAGGTTTAGGGTAGGTTTAATAAGTTCTATAACGTGAGCCAAATCATTAGAAAGCTGTAATACTATGTTATTATTAAATCAATCTGAATAGTTCAAAAACAATGAGTACCTTTCTACTTATGACGCTAAGTAGTAATGTTTTCTATTTACATCAAATATGTATCTGTGCTATATATGCTTCTCTAGTCCAAGGTAATTCTGAAGGGAAACATTTTATAAAATATGCGTTCTGCAAGTAAGGTTTACCTGCGGATGCAGCAAAGCTGCAGGTAACCAAACATAGGTGATAATGCTCATTACATTGATATGCCTTACATCGGTGTGCTTGAGGGTCACTTGTGCCCTGATGGGCCATGCATTGTGTGTCACCTTGACATTACTGGCCTAGCTAATCACTGTAACACACTTATTTAATATTCCAAATTTAATAATTTTTAAAATGCCATCAACATGGTAACATATGGACTGTAAACTTAAGTTTATTCTCAATTTGTCAGCTTCTGGTTATATTCCGGAAGATACTGAAATAAAATGTTTAAAACATATCTGCATTATAAACACTACAAAAATAAGAAGAGATTCGTTTGTAATTGGCATAAACTTCAAAAGAGAGTAATTTATTGAAATGTTTTTAAAGAAGAATTATAAATCAAGGCACAAATTTTACATGGTAACAATATGGAGTTGATATCTTCAATCCAATTTGGAGAAAAGTACACCTGAAGAAAGAAGAGTTAACATTAGCGGGACAGAACTCTCGTTATGCCCGCTCTATTCCTCTTCTGCCAACAAAGAAATTGAAAATGGTGAGACAGATAAAAGAGTAAGCTTTAGAAAGAAGAAGCTGTAGAACAGTGAGGAATATGAGCACGCTTTGCTATACGAGTTGTCGAAACTGCATCCCCGTTAGGTTATTGAAGAGCATTCTTTACTGTCCCCAAGTCGGAAAGAAGAACGAATCATTTGTAAATGGTTACTTCAGTCGCTACATAAAGGGCACAGAGCCTTTTACATACATATGTGTCATGGTTTTGCAACATCAGCAAAGCTAATGGTCAAAATAATCTGTACGGGGCACAGGAACTCGGTTACATGACACCAAGGTAATAGGAGAAAGTACCTTTCATGAAACACTTGATGTTGGGAGACAACCTAACGAAATCCTGAATCAGTCTCACACCCCTTCCTCGTGTGAAACAAATGCTGCATTACTGCAATGTTTAGGAACATCGTCGGAGAATAATCATTACCTACTTTGTCTACCACGTAGGTACATATATATACAAGCTATTGCATACCACCCAAAAAATCCGATACGAGATTTCACAGGTCTCAGAGTCCAAAATGAAACCTAGCTGGATGTCTCCGACGGTTTCGCCTGTGGCCCGCATTTGGGAGGTCCGGGTTCGATTCTGGGTTCGATGGGCCTACCTGACCCATGATATTTTTTCGGGGATTTCTCGGGTCGCCATGCGTATGCTGGGTAGATTAATCATATTCCCTAATTTCCTGTCTCTCCCTTTCATATCATCTCTCATCTGGTGCTCTCTTTTGGAGTAGAAGTGTCAGTGTGTGTCTCGGCGCTGCATGGCAGTACGATATGCTCCTGGTAAACGCTTCCTCCTCCGGTGATTAAGCTTTGGGACTCTGCCCATTGCACTGTAGTGGCTCCATGGGATGACCGCGCTCTGTCTCCTCTCGCCTCATTCTTCCTCCCACCTGATGGCATAGTTACATTATATCAAGTTGTGTGTGCGTGTCTACAAACACCATAACACATAAATATAGTGTCAATTTTGATATTTAAGTTGATATTTACTTCACATTTTTCGAAAATTTTTATCTATAAAAATTATATATATACATATGGATATCTCTTTAGAGATCTCTGGAGATCTTATTTACCTGCATATCTGGTGAACCGTAAAAGGTAATGAAGACTTACTTAATAAATAAATTAGGTTTCGTTAAAGCACACAATTGGTATACTTTGTTTTATGGAAATGACCTTTTTCAGGATATTACTTGTTATTGATTTGAATGTTTCAATATTTATACCCTTTTCAATAGGAAGTCATTATGCATCTTTGAATGCCCTGGCAAAACAATGTGAATGGAATGCCAAAGTCTTCACAAAGCGGTCAACACTTAAAAGATTTGGGCATTACTTTAAACTTACTGTATTCTCCAATTGCTGTTGTACCTACAAAGAAAGGGTAATAAATCCCTTTCTAAACTTAACTCTCACAAATGTGAGAACAGAAGGTACTGTGTGTGCACACAAAATATTTCTGCCATAGTTCTTCAGCATCACAAGTTGTGAACATTAATGATGCATGAAATGAAATTATGATGTAGAAGGAGAATGTGTGAAAGAAACGTTTATATTAAGTATGGGGTACTTACCCGAGCGATCTGGTGAGGTAACCTTATAGATATTCGAACCACGGAGCTTCCATACAGAAGTGCGTGTCCTAAAAACCTCGATTGTATTGCTGCCTCGATTCCAAACTTAACTTCCCAAAACTTATTTTTATAGTTTTCACTTCGAATAAAGTATACACAAAAAGGTCTACGAGATTTGGTCGAACTGTAAAGCTACCTAAGAGCAGAAATTGCTCTTGTTCAGATTTCAGGTTGCAATTAAAACGTAGTTATGCTTTACTGCGCCTGGTTCACGGAAAATGGGAAACATTTTTAGCACTTTCTGATAAAAAGTATTTGACGAAGATGGAATAGAACTAAAGGGTTGGTAGAAGCATAGTGTGCATCCATACACGATCGGAGAAAAACAACCGAAGGATTTTTGAGAACTTTAGATATCGTATTATTAATTATATCTTCTAACTGCATGGAAAATATAGCAATGATTGGTTTAAAAAATTTAAATCATGTTGTTTTTAAAATATTTCCCCTTGAACATAAATACACTTTTGCATTCGGTAAAACCAAACCTTAAAGTAATGGCACTATTTCTGAGGCACTTCAAAAAGCAGTGTTTGTAGTGTTCCAGTGCCTTATCTGATGATGAAAAAGGGATTCCATGATTTTGTCTTTACCTTTTGGAAACAAAACCAAATCATGTGGTGCTAGATCAGGGCTGTTTGGATGAGTGCTGACCTTTAGGACATCCAGATCTCAGTGGTTAGTTTCGCTGTATGCGAAGATGGTCTTGGTACAAACTTGTTCTTCCTTGGCCGTCTTACAGGAACTTTTTCAAAAACTTTCTGTAAACAGACATTTAAGCATCAGTTAGCGTAATGATAAATCTACCTTGTAATGTTATAATCACAACATAGCCCATTTTAGGATAAAAAATCAATCAAACAAACAAACATACATACAAACTAGCAAACTTCTTACCAGCACTGCAAATTCGTCGGATTTTTGCAGGTTTAGCTTCTGTTCAAAAGATGCATTGAAACGATTGACCTTTCTATTAAGATGATTACAATAAAGTCCAGATTCATTAAAAGATATTCCAAACTAAATTTTAAGTGCCACCTTGGAATTTTTCCAGAATTTTTACACTAATTGATGCGTTGTGGTTTTCGACAAGGAATAAGTTCATCTGGAATCCGTTGGCAAGAAAGTTTTCTCACACGTCTTGATGCAAAAGTTTTTGATTTTCACTCATTCCAGTGTCTTATATCGTCTGAATAAATCCATTAGATGTCCTCGATATCTACTCATTGCGATATTTTCGTCAGAACAGCACTTCTTGTGCCTCCTTTACAAAATGCATTACTAAGAAAAAGTCGATGACTTTCAAATTTACAGCACCAATTATAAATTGGAAATTAATTGTTCTTTCATTCTGATCATGTGTAGGGTAAGATTCGGAAAGGAATAAACAGACTGAAAAATTCAATGTCATAGCCGGCATTCACACAACCACTGTGAAAGAACAACTAATTACACTTAAGAACTATACACCCTGGGACTTAATATACCTACATTTTGTAAATCGCCATTAAAGTAGTTAGGTACTGTGTATTTGAAAACTCCTAGTGTGTTATCGGAAACAATGCTAGTCAGTTAGAGAATTTGGTTCTGTGCTGCCACATTGCCACGGTAGCTCATTTGTTAAGAGCAACCGGACGGATAACAGGAAATCCGTGGTTCAAATACAGGCTATGGAATTTAATGACTCCACCTTTCCATTTATGAATTGTTGTCTTAATTGAGCCTTCTTCGTCAAATGCATTTTAGGTCGATGTTCGCATCTTGTTTAGGCGTAAATGACGGTCTAAATTCGTGGAAAAGCACAGCTCGAAAGTTTTCTATAGATAAATTCATTTTTTGATGATCATAATACTGTGACTTTGTGGGTTCGTGAAATGAAAAGTCCAATTTCACCACTCAAAAATGTTCTTTATTTCCACCGACTTACAGTTAAGCTCTTGCCAATTACACAGAATTGCGTACTGCACACAATTACAATTCACCAGTTCGTCCGTTACAATTTCACTTGTACTCGCGATTACTTAAACTCCGATACACATACGCAGTTACGTACAGTCTTCCGTTGCACAATCTTCTCGTTCATTAACACGGCGCTCCCTTTGCTAGCACGTCACTGACTAACACTGCCTTCTTACACCAAGAACTGACTGACTCACTGTCTCTCTGAAACCCTTTTTATAGGAATGTCACTGTTTTCTCGACTTCTCCAGTTTCCAAAGGAAGGTTCCAGATGGCCGTGGAAGAGAAACAGACCGCACAATCATGTTTTTTCCCCCAGCCATCCCTGTCACCACTATAAGACGGACGAGGGGGAGGCGTGGCTAACACGGACCTCCCCTGTCTTCCGCTCTCAGCTGCTTCCATAGGGTGTTCCAAAGCCCGGGTGACAATACCTTTAAATGGTTTTAACTAGAGCAAATCGAACAAACTGCACGACAATCAACTCACAAAATATTGGAAGTAGCTGTCAAATATAAGCATATTTCATTTGTTTTTAGAATCTTGGTATGCAAAAATCAGTCAACACCACCCTCTTATATGCATAGTCAATTTTATAATTAGAGTGACATTTCAACTAAGATGTTAACAGTAGTAAAGTTAAACCAGCCCCTATCATGTAATTTGCTCCATGTGTAGAAGATATTCTGATATTTGTGATCGGCTAAAGTTAAGATATGTGTCGATTCCTACTAGACAGATTAGAATTCGTTGCTACCCTGTTTCCCTCCAATAATAATCGATTAATTGTCTTAACTTTAGACAGAGCAGAATAGAGGAGTAAATCAGGTGACAGATGTCGCTTTAATACTGTGAAAACTTTAGTTGCGATGTCAGACTACCTATAAAATGAACTGTACATCGGTACTGTCATTTTATAACATTTAAGGATCGTTTTTAGACCCCTGTGGCATTTAAATGAGTTTATTTACATTTCTAGAATAAACTTAGCAGGTTTATAACTGAGCAACTATAACTTATAACTCAGCATTATGTATTCAATGTAATTCAGGAATGTGATTGCTAGAAAAAAATGGTTTCACTTAGTTTGACTGATTTGAGAGCCATAGAAAACGAGTTAAATATAAAATAAATATATAAAATAGTAACATAATATGTAAATGTAATGTTTAAGATTACGACATTTCATTTTTAATTTATTCATTAGGACATTTACATAATCTCTACATTTAGCTAGAGCACTAGTTATTCTAACAATTGAGTTACAGATAGTGAACGAATGACATCAATTTCGTTACCGTTCAGTTAAGGTAGAACAATCATTTATTTATCCTACTAGAGTTAAGAGTATTACGCCTTCTCTTCCCCACAACCAAAATACATATAGTACCAAACAAGGGTCGCATAAGGAGCAATACAGAACAGTAATAGTCAAAACATTCCACTACAGATATAAAACATAATATAAATTTAAAAGATCCAACTATGCTGGAGAAACGTTTAGCATAATAGGCCTAAGTAATGGCTTAAAGCAAATGATTAAAATTTAATGCTCGCCAACCGAAAAAAACAGTGAAAGAACACACTAGTTATGTATATTGAGCGAATATAAACATTGAATACAATACTTAACCCACTTAACCCACAGTCAAATCGTCTAACAGCTGATCGTTTTGTGATGGCTTTGAATTTCAGTTTCTTTGCCTGATCAGTAGGTAATGAAAGCAAATGAGTGAGTGAATGAACGAATGAACGAATAAACGAACGAATGAACGAATGAACGAATAAACGAACGAATGAACGAATGAACGAATGGACGAATGGACGAATGGACGAATGAATGAATATCTCAAACATGATTATGCTATTTTCAACAAAATTGTTAGAGCCATTTTTGAGAAAATAAATATTTTCGAAAAACTATCCTTGTGAAGTGCTGTTTGTGGTGGGAGATTTTCTTGAAAATCTTCACATCACATCCTCAGAAGACGCTAAACCTAAGATTACTATTTAACTGACTTTTCCCTTTTGAGTTATTTTGTACACAGGCGCGTAAACAAATCTCCCAGGGGCCTACTGCAGTAGGTGCGGGATTGGTGATCCCGGGGTCCCGAGCCAAATCTCTCGACTGGGTGCCTCTGAGTGGTAAGAGAGCTAATACCGCCGGCCCTCGTAGCCATGGTCGCTAAAGCGTATGTTCCGCCGCGTAGAGGGTCGTGGGTTCGAGTCCCGCCTTGGGCATGGGTGTTTATGTGTATAGTGCATATTGCTCAGCATAAGGCCTGAAGGCCTATTAAAAAGCAAAAAAATGCTAAACGCCCAAACAAGGTCCACATCCGTGTTGACCCTGAATTCCCTTAACACACGTCTGACGGATAACCTAGTGCGGGTTGGCGCGGTGGGAAGCGCAGGGGTGACTGGGTAACGCGTAACTCCCAGCTCCTGGATATCATGTAGGACTGTGTTAGTATCCGCTGATAAAGATCAGTCCCGGGGAGGAGCCATTGCATGAGCTGTTACACTCCTAAAGGCGATTGGGTCCCGCTGTCTATACATTGGGAGGTGAGACCCTGAGGTGAGCAAGGTCCAGGCCAGGACTCTCACCTAGGACGTGAACACGCCCAAGATGTGAGCACGCCGTCGGAGACGATTGCTATGGTGGAAGACATTATCGCTATGGGAAATAATAAAATCAACACAAATGTTAAGAAATGTGGAAAGGAAGTAGCTGAGTCTTGTGGTCCTCGTTATTTAGTTATTTTTAGAACTGAGGAAGGTCGAAAATTTACTTCCATGAACCATTATTATTCAGAAGGGTCTAGATAATATTGCTGGTCCTGTAAAATCATGTATTCGATCTCGCAATGGTAGGCTCCTGATTGATGCAGTTTCACCGACACAGGCTGCAAAACCTTTGAAAGCCAATAAGTTTGCGAGCTATCCGGTGCGCGTTGAATTGCATAGGACTCTCAACTCCTCGCGTGGTGATGTAAACACTAGTTTGTTGTAAACGGTATGTCCAATGAGGAGATTCAGGAAAACATGGCGAAATAAGGTGAGACAAATGTATATCAAGTTCACCGCAAAGAAAGATGTGAACTAGTGCCCACTCGTACCCTGTTTCTTACCTTTGATCGGGTAGGTCTCCCGCAAAGGATTAAGGTAGGATATGAAACTACTGCAGTGGGGCAGTATATACCCAATCCATTGAGGTGTTATAAATGCCAGCGCTTTGGCCACATGTGTGACTCTTGTAAAGAAGTTGCTACTTGCGTTGATTGTGGGGAACTCAAACATGATGATGGATATACTTCACCAGTAACATGTGTTAACGGCAGTGGTAATCATTCATCTAACTCCAGAGAATATCCGCGTTTTATGGAGGAAAAGGTGATCCAAGAGATCCTGTTAAGAGAGAGGGTTTCCTTCTTGGAAGCCTGGGAACTATTGCGTATTTGCCAGCGTTCTGTTCCTAGGAACATTACTTGTAGTGCAGTTGCAGCTAAGTCGGGACCTAGACGTGAAATCGCAAAACAAAATAGCGACATAAAGGGAACAGTAATATCCGAAAGAACAATTACACCAAGATCACAGCCAAAGCAACAGACAGCAGCACAAACAACAGTGAGCACCTCAGTTAAGTCACCTGACAAACCATCGACATCCAGAAATAAGAGAAAATTGACGATAATATACCAAGCACCAGAAATAAGGTTTATGGCCCAATATGATAGCCCTGCCTTTCTGAAAAAAAACGCAAAATCTGCTCCCGAAACAACCAAGGGAAAAAGGAGACCTCGACCATCTCCTCCGAGATCTTCTTCGGAGGAGTCATCTGGAGGGGACTCAGAACGACGACATTCATCTTCGTCGGTCGTAGTTTCCAATCGGTTCGAGACTCTCGAAAAATTAAGATCCTGCCTTCAATGCCAGAATGACAATGAAAAACAAAAGCAGGATAAACCTGCTGAAAATGCTAACTCAACTCCGAAAAAAAGGAACAAATTGTTCCGACCACCACTGGGCAGGTAATTTGTTTTGTCATTCAACGTTAATATTGAAAAGTTTTTTTATATCTTTTGGTGTTTTATTAAATACTAGTTATAGGTTTTCACCAGCTTTTCTCCTACTTTTTCTTATTTATTTTATTGCCTTTTTGTTTTGACTTTTTAAATTTTTAGATCAGTTTATCTCTGGCTATTGCCATAATATAGTGTTTGGAAGGGCGCTGGTGACCAAACAGTTGAGCGCCCTTATACATAAATCATTATCACACACATGCACACATTACTCGGAAATATTGTAAAAAAAGCTTCTTATTTATTCGGGTAATATCAAAACCAGTATTTCCGTTAAAATCCTAAAATTAAATTTTTGGTTGGAATGCAACACCTTCTCTACCATCTTTGTATGTACGTGGTGGACAAAGTTAAACAGCTCAATGCGAGAGTGTATTTATTATGTCTAAAATGGTGTCTAATATACGGTAAACATATCCAACGGTGGAGATTGAATAAAAGGAACTTCATCCTTAAATCTCAGGTACGGCTTAAGTTACAATAAAAGGGCAACAATATTCAGGAAACTTCGACCCACTAAGCAGTCCTTGACATAGAATATTTTGCTTGTGTTTTCCTTTGTGAAAAATTGCAATTTCAATTTGACTAGAACCTCATACCTTGATATTCTAGTATGATGAATATTTCCTGTAAATATCATTTAAAGCTTTCTTCTTCTTCTTCTTCTTCTTCTTTTCTTCCTCTTCTTCGTCTTCTTCTTCACTCCATGGTTTGGGTATATCGCTCGTTCCGGCTTCATAGATCTCTCCAGCGTTTCCTGGATCGTCTTCTGTCTCTTCTTCATTTTGGATTATAGTTTAATACTGCATTTGGATATATTCCATCCTCCATTATTAATATATGTTCATGCCATTGTTGCGTTAATTCTAAAATTTTGTCATGGATTGGTTCGATTTCTGCGGATTACAGGGCACTCCTAAACCTAGACCACCGAGTGTGCATAACTGGCGACTTCAGTGCCAAACATCCAGGATGGAACAGCCGCATCCAGAATGACAGGGGAAGGAGCATCTACCGCCTCTTCAGCGGAGACCCAACCCTCCATGCGCACGGTCAGCGAGGTCCAACGCACTTCCCACCTGGTGGCAGGGCGGACGTCATAGACTTCGCAATCACAAAGTACATTCCATTTCATCTGGATCTCACGGTGGTAAACGCTTTGGATTCTGACCACAACCCAGTTGTGATCAATTCAGACGTTACCGTCGCAGCTCTGGCAACGGCTGACTGGGTGGACGAAGTCGACTGGGATGCCGCTATCCTTGAAATCCGAAACTAAGTGGACGCCCGCCCTCGAATCGACTCCGTGGAGTCACTCGATTCAGTAGCCAAGGAATTCTCCACATCCATCCTAAACGTAGTCCGTGCTCACACACACCGCATTCCAATCGATGCACCAAACCCCAGAGATATCCCAGGACCCATCAAACAGCTTATAAGGGCTAAAAATGCTGTGAGAGAGCTGTGGCAGAGATTTCGCCACCCCAGGGTAGGAGAAGTACACCAGAGGTTAAAATCCCTGGTAACACGACTCCTAAGAGCACACCGCAAAGAGGCCTGGGAAAACATGTTAAGGCAAACCAGTCTCCAGCAGAGAAACCCGTGGCGATTAGTCCGTAGCCTGCGGAAAGACAGAACAGTACACCAACACTCCTTGCACAGCCCTAGAGGTCGACTAGTTTACGAGTCGAGAGAAAAAGCAGATGCACTAGCAGGCTATATGGAGGCCCAGTTACAGCCCAGGATAGAGCCAATGGACGATGACCATGCTGACCCCGTGGAACAAGTGGTGGAGGACTTCCAGGAAGCTCCGCTCCAGAACCATGAAGAGCTCCACATTCCTATAGTAATCCCTAGAAAGTTAGCCACCACACTTAACTCTCTAAGAACCAACAAAGTCCCTGGGCAGGACCACGTCACAGTGGAAATGCTCAAATACCTTCCACGCAGAGCCGGAATTCACTTAACCCGTATTTATAACGCATGCCTGTTCATGTGCCACTTTCCAGCTGTCTGGAAGGAGGCGCGAGTGGTATGCGTTTTAAAACCGGGAGAAAATCCGGTCTTCCCGTCCAGTTACCTTTCCAACAGCCTTCTACCAGTTTTGTCGAAGGTATTCGAAAAACTGCTCCTCTCCCGGCTTCTTCCTCACAAAGAGGAAAGGGGCCTAATCCCGGAACACCAGTTTGGCTTCCGTTCTGGCCACTCCACGACTGAGCAGCTACTGAGGGTTGCCCAGAGGGCCTCCTTGGGATTCCAGGAAAGGTCTAAAACGGTAGCAGTGCTGCTTGACGTGGAGAAGGCACAACCTGGCACGAAGGGCTCATTTACAAGCTCCTAGATCATGAAATCCCCCTTCCATACATTTCCTTGGTGGCCGGTTTCCTCGGAAATCGAAGCTTCCGAGTAAAGATGGAGGAGGCGCTGTCCACAGAGCGGCCCATCGGCGCTGGAGTGCCGAGAGGCAGCGTGTCGCCGGCACTCTTCGCAGATTTCATGGCCGACATTTCAACGCACCACAACACCCACACCTGTCAGTATGCGGACGATCTCATATTCTTCGCAGTAAATAGGAACCCTAGGTACAGTTTCCGGCAAATCCAAACCCAGCTCCGGGTCATTGGCGGATGGAGCGCAAAATGCCGAATGGCAACTAACCCGGAGAAGAGCTGTGCAATTCTCCTGGCGAAAACCAGAGCCAACCGGTTACAGCAAACTTCATTTTACGGTGTCATAGAATCCCATGGGTGCAAAGGGCCAAGTATCTCGGAGTGACTCTGGACCGTAAATTAACTTACGTTCCGCACGTCAAGGGCAAGGTCCAGCTAGGGCACGTCGCGCCCCGAAACCTATACCCTATATTCCGCTCAGCCATGCCCATCCGTCTCAAACTCCAGCTGTATCGGGCGATCATTCCGCCTATGATTTTGTACGGCTGGGGAACAGATCTGGGGAACAGTGGCTAATACCACTTTCGTCAGGCTTCAGGCGCTGCAGAACGGGGCACTTCGCATCATATACGATACAGACTTGAGATTCCCTGCTCATATCCAACATGAGCACTCCAAGATCCCGTACATTGTTGATGTTATCCGCGAGAAGGCACGATCAATGTACGACAAAATCCAAACCCATAACAATCCTTTGGTGAACTCCCTGGACAGATATGACCAGAGTGAACAAAGACGCTTGCCATCGTACAAACTACCAAGAGACGTCTTGGGGCCCCTTGGTTAACCCAAGAGAAAACCTAGATGTCTCTAGGACCCATATTTACGCCTGATGGCTCAAGCGATATGCAACCCGTAATCAAAACTGTGCAAAAACATTAAATCGTGTCTCCCAAAACAGGGGAACGCCAAAATGCAGCTGCCTTCTGAGATTGATGATGGCCCAAGATGGCGGTAGCAGGTGTTTCATCTTTTGGCAGCTCCTCAGTTTTTCATAGTTGTCATGGAAAAAACGGCCCAGATCGCGACTTTTTGTGCTCAGATCAATTAATCAGAACTGAAAACGTAGGTGGAAATGAAGACAGACAAAGAAATGCAAAGGGAAAAGTGAAATCTGACGATGAAGTGTACTGCCGTAATCAACGTGAACAGATAGCGTCGCTACACAAGATAATAGAAATCTTAAGAAAAGACCTTCAGGAATCCAACGAAACAATAAAAAAACTTCGAGAGGAGAATAAGCAATTAAAACTAGGAGATATCAGCATGAAGAAGAAGGAACATAGTACTAAAGTTAATGAAAGAGAAGAGGTAAACGAGGAACACGTGAAGAAAAACGATGAATGGAGATGCGCAACCAAAAGCTCAGCGGCACCAAGAAAGCTACAAACAAATAAAAAGAGTGATATCTGTCTACAGAATCGTTTCCGATTACTCCAAGACCTACAAGATAACGAAGAAGGAAATGAAATGTGTCGAGATAATATATATGAGGTGTCTGCAGAAAGCGACGATGACGAATCCGTATACAAATTCGAAAGAAAAAAAAGCCATCATAATAGGAGATTCGATTGTGCGCCACACATGCAATTATATGGAGAACGATATAAGAGTGTAATGTTATCCTGGCGCTCAACTACGGCACATAAGAAACCAACTAGTGAAGAACACCGACGATCCAGATGTTGTAGTCATCCACGCGGGAACGAATAATATCAGCATGGCGCGTTCACCAGAAGACATCATGCGGGAGCTCACCGAGGTTGTTTCGACTGGAAAGGAGCTGTTCCCACGGGCGAAATTCTGTATCAGTGGCATTATACGCCGTCGAGATGAGGATCTTCGCTACATCGATGGGATCAACTCTACTTTTGACTGGGTAAGTAAAAAATATGATTGTACATTTGTAGATAGTAATGCATGGTTAGGAGACGCGGATCTGGGTAGGGATGGCCTACATTTGAACAGAAAAGGTGTAGCCAAGTTTGGTAATCTCCTAAACAGAGTCATTGCCCACCTAGATCCAAAAAAACTAAATAGCTGTAGTAGCGATGAATCTAAATATTTAAACAATACTAACTTATCCAAAACAGTAAAACAAAATCACCAAAAGCCAAAGCATATATATAAATCAGAAGTAAGCATTGGAACCATAAATAACAATTCAAAATCTACTTCCCTTAGCAACTCAATAAATCTCAGTTTAGTTAACGCAAGAGAAAGTGAGGGTAGAACACTAAACAGTCAAACTCTGCAGATTTTTCACCTGAATATCCAAAGTATCAGAAACAAGATCCTTGAAATTGAAGCTTTAATCCATGGTAGTTTAAAACTAGTAGATATATTATGCCTAACTGAACACTGGCTAACTATTTCTGAATTAAATCAACTCACAATACCAGGGTTCACACTAATACAGGGTTACAGTAGAACATTCAAAAGAAATGGAGGCTCATTAATTCTAGTAAAAAATTCTGTAAAAGCTAAATCTATATCCACATTTCTGGAACAAAATATGGAAGAGCATTTTGAAACCAGCATCATAGAAGTAGACAATAAGCTGGTAATCATATGTATTTATAGAAATCCATCAAGTGACATAAACATTCTAATCGCAAGGCTGGATATTATTCTGAGCTATTTTCTAAAACAAAAGAAAACTATAATTCTAGTGGGAGATATTAACATAAATTTTTTACAACAAAGTAATGATAAACTGAAGTTCATATCTCTATTAAATATTTATGGCATTCTACCAACGATTGATGTACCAACAAGGGTGACTAAAAGTTCAAAAACTGCCATAGATCAAATAGCCATAAGCAAAGATCTAATTACTTTTGTTAAAAATATAAATGTTTTTGATACTTGTTTCTCTGACCATTTTGCACAATCTCTAACCATCAATTGGTCAAGCAGAAAGAACTCTAGAAAATCTGTCACAACATTCAAAAAGGTCAGATTACAGAAGGCAGAAAATATTGATTACTTCAACCATTTGCTGGGGAAAGAAACTTGGGAAGATATTTATGAGGAAAATTCAGTAGATACTACATTCACTAGATTTTTAAATACCTTTAAATACTACTACGATATAGCATTCCCACTGGTTAAAGTCAGTGTCAAAGAAAAACATTCCTCATGGGTAACCAAGGGCATTAGAACTTCTAGTGAGAAACTAAAATTCTTTAGCAGCTTAATTAGAAATGGTAATGCTTCCAAAGAATTGGTAAACTATTATAAGAAATATAAATCAATCTATAAAAAGGTTATAAAGGCAGCAAAAATATTAGAGAACTCTAGAAAGATAAACTCATCCAAAAATAAACAGAAGGCCATGTGGGACATAATAAAAAGGGAAACTAACTCAAACAAACCATTGCAAGCAAATATTACATTGAAACACAAAGGTAAAATAGTAACAAATCCAAGAGAAATAGCCAACATATTTAATGATTTCTTTGTAGATGTCTCAAAAAGTGTGCAAACGAAGAGCAACTTAACAGATGGTCCAGAAAATAAAGCCCACATTCATTGCAATGATAAATCACTATTCCTGGCACCAGTCTGCAATGATGAATTAGCTGATGTAATTAGGGAGCTAAAAAACAAAAAATCAGGTGCCCTTGATGGAAGCTCAACCTATTTAATTAAAAAGTGTAGCAAGAATATCTTAAAACCGCTGTGTCATATAGTAAATAAATCTCTTCAAAGTGGCACATTCCCTCTGGAACTAAAAGTAGCAAAAATAAAACCAATATTCAAAAAAGGAGATGAAAAGGACCCAAACAACTATAGACCAATAGCTCTACTTTCAACCTTTTCAAAAATACTAGAAAAAGTAATGTTCAAGAGGCTCATGGCATTCCTCAACAAATTTAAAATCATTAATAGCAGTCAGTATGGGTTCCAAAGTAAGAAATCTACTAGTCTGGCAGTGATCAATTTTGTTGACAGTATCAATGATGTAATGGACAGAAGTGAAGTTGGGATGGGTATACTTTTGGATCTATCCAAAGCTTTTGACATGGTAGATCACAATATTCTGTTAAATAAGCTACATAAATATGGCGTAAGAGGGGTGGCCTTCAATTGGTTTAAATCCTACCTTGATATGAGAGAGCAGGTTGTTGAGATCACTTTCACAGAACGAGGCCAAAAAGAAATCAAAAACCTGTTATCACAAAAAAGACCAGTAGTATCAGGGGTTCCGCAAGGATCTATTCTGGGCCCCCTGTTATTTTTACTGTATATAAATGACCTCCCATTATGTCTAATGAACAACTTAGATGCTAAAATCACACTGTTTGCAGATGATACAAGTATCTTCATTGCAGGAAAGGATGATGATAGCCTTCAGCAAAATATAACACCAGCTATAGTAAATGTTTTAAATTGGTTTAAAGTCAATAAGTTGCTTGTAAATGAAGGAAAAACAATAGCACTAAATTTTCAGCATAAGGCTTGTAGGAAAATGGAAAACCCTTGCATCATAATTGGCTCCAGATTGATAAATTTTGTACAGCAAACTAAATTCTTAGGACTATGGGTAGACAAAAATTTAAGTTGGGGCAAACATATAGAAAAGTTAGCAGAGAAGCTGGGCCGTGTTTGTTTTGTTTTACATCAGCTGAAGCCTCGAGTAGAATTTACTACACTCAGAACCTGTTACTTTGCTTACTTTCATTCACTAATATCATATGGACTACCATTGTGGGGAAATACTACAAATAGTAAGTTGATATTTAAGCTACAAAAGAAAGCATTACGAATTATGATTGGTATTCCAAAAATGGAAAGCTGCCGAAATCACTTCAGAGATTTGAATATCTTGACCCTACCAAGTTTATATATGAAACAGTTACTGATCTACATGAAGACTAATACTGCGAACTATGTCACAAATGCTAAAATACACACCCATAACACACGTAATAAAAACAAATTACACACCTATATTCATAAAACAGAACTATTTGAGACTTCCGTCAGATACATGGGTTTAAAGCTATACAACCACTTGCCAAATCAATTAAAAAACATAACCTCTATAAAAAGTTTAAGACAGAGCTTCACAATTTCTTTAAAATAAATCAGTTTTACTCAGTAAATGAATACCTAGAATACAAATCAGAAAAGCATAAATTAATCAGTTTGTTGTGCATAATTATACTAATGTATTCTATTTCTATTCTTGTTTCATGTGTCCGAGAATGGAAGACTCACCAATGAAGAATTTTACCCGGCCAAAGCATTAAAATTAAGTGTAGTTGTGTAAATTATTTGAAACTTAAGATTGTAAATACCTCATTGATGAACTGTAAATGTTGTTAAATACTGTAACTATATTGACAATGCCTATAATTCTGTACGAATTCCTGTGGCTAATAAACATTGTATTGTATTGTATTATTCAAGGGCATCCCAACCCAAATTTCCCTAAAATTCAAAACATACCCCCCTAGCAGAACATACCACCACACTACTCATTTCGCAGGTAAAGCCGCAAAGCGGCTAGGTATTGAGGCATAAAGGCAGCCGGACGGGGAGAAGCTCCGCCCGACTAGGAGTACCTCTGGACCTCTTATTTTGTCCAATATTGTATCACCTTTAACACTTCTTACAAAATTCATTTCTGCAGTCTGTATTTTATTTAAATCTTTTGTGTTGGCACCCAGGTTTCGCTTCCATATAGTAAAGTTGGAATATCCAGTACCTTATACATTTTCATTTTTGTATCCTTCCTCACTCTGTTTTTAAAAGTTCTTTGGATTTTCCCACATATTGCTCGGAATTTGTTTACTTTTTCTTCTATATCAGCATTGTTTCTAAAACTTATGTTACATCCTAAGTAATTAAAACTTGATGTTTGTTCTAAAATCTTATTTCCTAAAACAATTTTGGATCTTACATTATAATTTCCTTTAAAAGCCATAATTTTTTCTTTTTCTTCTGATATTTTAAAATTATAATTTTGTACTATATAATTTAGAATATACATTGATTTTTGCAATTGATTTTCATTCCGATGAATCAATATTTGGTTATCCGCAAACAACAGGGTGTTAATATAAATATTTTCTTTTATTTTGATTCCTGGGCTACTAAAATCTTCCGTTCATTTAGAATATCGTCCATATATACTAAAAAGAGAAGTATTGGTAGAAATTTGTTCTGTTCACCTATCCCCACTATCAATTCTTATAGTTGTATTTGTGTATATGTATCAATTCTTATAGTTGTATTTGATTATGCCTTTTATTGCATTAATAATATGTGGTGGGTAACATTTACTTTATAATATTTGCTACAGTTTTGATCTATTTATTCTATCAAAAGCCTTTTGCAGGTCAATGAATGCGATATGTGTTTCCAAATTCTTTTCCCATCGTTGTTCAATTATTTGATTAAGGACAAATACGTTATCTGTAAAGGATCGGCCTTTGTGGAATCCACTCTGCTCTTCTCTTATAAGGCATTCTGTAATAGTTATCAGTGATTAATTATTGTTTCAGTGTATATTTTGTAACGTCTGTTCATTAAACTTATCCCTCTATAATTTACACAGATTGTGCGATCTCCTTTTTTGAACATATTTTTAATTAGACCTATTGACCATGATTCAGGTATTTTACATTTTTGCCAACAATTATTAGTTAAATTTAGTATTCTTAGTTTGCACATTATCCCGCTGTATTTTATAAGTTCTCCATTCATTCCATCTATTCCTGGTGCCTTTCGATTTTCAGTAGTGTTCAGTACATCATCTAATTCTGCAAGGGTTATTGGATCTACTTCTTGTTGCTTTGCCTCTTCTTTTAATATGGTTTTCTTGTAAATTATTTTCTGCATTACTAAAATACAGGTTAGTGTAGTGCTCTATCCATTTATATTCAGATATTATATTTAATCTTGCTACATCTTTTTCGTTTTTATTTAAACACTTAATTAATTTATATCCTATTGTTTGTCTCCCATGTATGTCATGCTCTACCTCAGTTATAAATTTATTCCATGATTCTTCATGTGCTTGTCTTACCATTCATTTAGCTTCTTTTCTTTTCTCCTTGTATATATCATACGCTTGATTTGTTTTCATCTGTAAATATGTTCTATAGCCTTGATTCTTATTTTGTATTGCGTTCTTAATTTCTGTAGTCCAAATTCTTAGACCTCTCCTGTTACTTAATTTCCTATTTTTCCCAAGAACTTCACTTGCTGTTTTATTAATTATTTTTATATATTTTCCCGTTCCAAATTTATATTTTCCTCTGCTGGGAACTCTAGAATGTTTCTTACCATCCTACTTTCGTATAGTGTTCTAATGCTTTCATCTTGTAATAGATAGACTTTGTACACCTCCTCATTTTTTGTTTCTTATTCATTTTCAATTTTTTTCATCTCGCTAGCATTTTTATTTTAGATATTACTAAATAGTGGTCTGAATATATATTGTTGCCTCAGTGAACTGTTACATCTTGAACCAGTGAGCATAATTTCTCGTTGACTATTGTGTAGTCTACAAATGACCTCTATCCTGGACTACTCCATTTATATTTATGAATGACTTTTTTTCGAAAGAATGTATTTGTGATTTTTAATTTATTATATGTGGCGAACTCCCTTAATATTTCAACATTTTCATTTACAGTGCTCTCCCCATTATTTCCAATCACATTTGGTATGGGAATATTGCCTACCCTTGCATTCAAGTCCCCACTGAGTATAAAATGGTCACTTTTAATGTACTTGTCTATAATAGATTGCAATTTCTTATAGAATGCATTAGTTCCTTTTTTTCCTTCTTCTTCTTCTTCTTCTTCTTCTTCTTCTTCTTCTTCTTCTTCTTCTTCTTCTTCTTCTTCTTCTTCTTCTTCTTCAGGTGCATATACAGCTATTATTGTCATATGTCCTCTTTCTATATTGAATCGTGCTGTGGCAATACGTTCGTCTACATTAGAATAACTTTGTAATTTATTTTCCACTTTTTGTCAATTAGTATAGCTACTCCACCTTTAGCTCTTTCCTGCTCTTCAAAGCAGCTATATATAATCGTATATTGATTCATGTCTTGTTCCCTTTAATTTTTTCTTGGCTTCTGTTATGGTTGCTATATTTATTTGTGTTTTATTTAATTCTGCTTCTAACTCATGTTCATTTGTATTGATACTTCTCATATTCCAATTGGCTAGTCTCGGTGTATCCTTTATTCCAGATCGTGTCCTATTACCATATGTGGGTCGTCTTCCAAGATATCCGTCCGACTGTAATCCATGAAGCTTTTGAGTAGCAGAACTTTTACAAGGTTGGATTACCGGTCCAACGGTCGACCACCATTCCTGTTGGGCCTGATTTTACTTTGGAGTTTCCTCTCCTAGATGAGTTGTTTTCCATAACTCACGACTCTCATCTACCCGGGGTGTTTAGATATTTAGATGTCTCTTCCACCTCTTTGGCCCTTGGGAAACTTTCTTCTTCCGCCTTTCGAGCCGTTGGACATTTTTCGTCACCCATCCATCTCCCACGTTGGGGCTATTCTTGGTTCTCCTCGCCTCTTACCAGCCGGCAAGCTAACAAAGTTACACTTTCC
The DNA here is from genome assembly GCA_030765055.1 of Mantis religiosa. Lineage (NCBI taxonomy): Eukaryota > Metazoa > Arthropoda > Insecta > Mantodea > Mantidae > Mantis > Mantis religiosa. The sequence continues at coordinate 192,308,898 of CM060948.1, read as the reverse complement.
CGAACTGGTCGTCTAATTCATTGGGTACTAAGCTCTCCGGGCTTTCTATGACATAAAATTTCTTTAACCTGAAATCGTAACAAACAAAAAGCTGTATGGACGAAACTCATATCTCGTTAAGCATATACGTGCTGGATATATATATATATATATATATATATATATATATGTGTGTGTGTGTGTGTGTGTGTGTGTGTGTGTGTGTGTGTGTGTGTGTGTGTGTGTGTGTGTGTGTGTGTGTGTGTGTGTGTGTGTGTGTGTAGTATTTGCCATTTTTGGAGTATTTTGTTTGTGCGCTAAAATGTACAATATTTTAAACAGCAGCTCTGTTTTTAAGCAGTTTACTGTCCTTTCAGCCTTCTTTGTGACGCTGTTTAACTTCCACAAAATGTATTCTTGAACCATTGAAAGTTAGAACCGGCTATTTCTTGGAATGTTTCACACGAATGATATTTAAGACAAAGCAGAAATAAAAGTTTTGTTTGAATCATGTGTGGAACGTTATGGAAACAGTAGCGGGTAAGCAATTAATTGGGTTCGTAGAATTAAAAGTCCGAGTTTCAGATACTCCAAATGTTCTTTATTTCCGTAGAAATACACTGTTCAATTTCCATGTAACAACATTACGTCACATACACACAGTCTACCAAGTTCGATGACATCAGCTTAGCTGTTTGCTACTTACGACTGTTGGCGAGTCACTCTCGTTTCACAACTGTCCGTTGGCGTATCACAATCTCTTATATATCTCATTCATAAATTCAAAAGATTTCTGGCAAAACCAAAAGCCGACTGTTCTAAAAAATCACTAGATGTTTTTGGAATAAGAAGACATCGAATGACGAAATAAGAACCTTCCAGAAGCGTAACATACTCTGCGCCGGCAAGTGCTTTTTCTCCGTTATCTTTATTTGCCGGCTCTTTGTGTACACAAGCCGTGCTATCGTAGATAATGGGTTCGCGACAATACGATATATGACTAAAATGAACAAATAAGCTCCGATTTTTTATTTTCTGTTCACTTTCTCAACAATTTTACTAAACGTTAGACATAAGTATGTGGATCCTAAGTATACTTTATATTCTTTGCCCCAAATCATATTCCAGTAGTTATCTGGAAAATATAATTTAAACGTATAACATAATAATTCAAACTATCAATTGAATTCAGAAGGTACTAAATACAAGTTACATTTACTTTGTTTTATGTTCTTTGAAATAAATGAATTCTGTTGCAAATTGTGGAAAAAGTTATTGTACTAAGATTTAGAAACGATTAATAGATAGCTTATAAGTAGCTATCTGATTTTTCTTATTTCTCTTGGTAAATGCGGAGCGAAATGCGCGAGCGGGGTACAAACACGTGCACTTCCCCATGAGAAACAAAACAGAAGGAAATTGGACGCCCCCCTCCCTCCCTTTCATGGTTCACCATAATAAATTACCCTTTTTTGTGCAGACCGCTGTTCCAACACAGAAGCCTTACTGGCTATTATAAAGTTTGTTTTGAATTTATGGGGGCCACAGGGCGACAAAAGCTAGGCAGGGACTGTGTGTAAGAGAGAGATGAGGTCCTTCTAAGCCCTTGCCCTCACCCCTCGACGTCACCTTATGCCCCTCCTGTAATAGGTAGGGATAGGGCCGCTGAGTTTCTTCTACTCCGAAGTCTCTCTACAGGTGTTGCTTATTCCTCGTTTCACTTATTGTCGGTTTATTGAATAAAACTTATAATTTAAAAATATTAAAAATATATTTACCGGTCGAAGGCGTAACAAGAATAATGGAAAATGATCCCTTAGGTACATAATCTTCAGCAAGTTTAATTATAACTTTATTTCAATTATATTATATTCTTTAACTGAAATTGTAAATTAAATATTTCAAGACTTAACAGTGGACAATACTTGAATAAAAATTACAAATGTGTGGGGTTTAAGGGACCGCAGACAGCTAGGACTTTTGGGCCTCGAATCTCGAACCAGTCAATCTAACCACAAAATTTGACTCATGTAAAATATTTTAACAATGATGTCTTAATGCGTTCTATATTTGGAAACAAGGAGTTGTAGAAAATGAAATACTGGCTTCATAAGGTAGACTTTAGTGTTTTAGTCTGATGCACGACTTTTAAAAGATCTCTCCCAAAGCGATGACCTGGCAGATTGATTTTGCTCTGTAAGTTTATAGGCCCGATGCAATATTCCTTTCTACGACCAATTTCTGGAAAAGAAGAGTTTTTAATATCTAAGTCACCACGTCGGTATCTCTTATTCTGTTTTAAAGTATTAATTTTTTCAACACAATTTAGAACGTATCCTTGCCTAATATATGGCCATATGAAGTGCAGAGTTTATGGAATGCATATGAACTGACTTTGCATGGCTAACAATGCATGTTAATGTGAATTATTAACGATATCTTGGTGAAATACAAATGTTATAGCAACGGAAATCAACATTAAATAGCCATGGAAAAATGCATTATGAAAGATGGAGCATAAGCATTTATGTAAAAATGAACGCGTCATCAATGCAATACAAAATGATTCACCAACCAAAGCTTCTTAAACATCCCTTCATCTCTGGTAAACATGAAACCCATGAAGGTAGCTAATTAGTCACCAGAATGCGATGAAAATGCTGAGATGGCGAGAACAATTTGAGGACCTGGGATTTTAAATGTAAAGGACGTTTATTTGCATTTTTTGAAAGATGCATGTAAGAAAAATTACATTGATATGCAGTCTATCACATATAAAACAGCAGTGGAAGTTTCTAGAAGCCCTCGGGCTTCAAAGGGTAAGAAGATGCGATATCGACGTTTCGGGAGCGAGAATCTCTCCCATCTTCAGGATGCTGATTCAACATCAAAACGTCAATATCGCATCTTCTTACCTGGCTGGAAGCCCAAAAACGTCTAAAACATATACTCCGCCAGAAAAGTTTTAGCTCATATTTCAACACTGGAAGGATTTCTTCCATATAGACCACTTTAAATACACAATGCTGCTTAAACTGGACTCAAAGCCTATGGCTCGATGCTGCCATCTGTAACTGAATACTTTAATTTAATTCATAATGTTGCATACTAAAGACTGCGATTCGAGAATGTTTTCTCTCGTTTGGTATTAACGAAGACAAAGAATTGCGTTGTGATAACAAGAGTCAGTTAATTATTAATTTAATAATAATTTTAAGGATTATTAGAATGCATGTCTCACTCTGTGATTCATTCTTCGTTTTGCTCCGCGGCTCCTGGTCGAGGAACAATTGCATCACGACGCCAATAAAACTGAACATTCAGCGCTGAGATCTTCATTGGCAGTATGCATATGGGCAGTGTGGAGCTCTCTACGGGAGGGATTATACGAAAAGCTTCCAACGTATTTTCTATTTTAGACATTTTCAAAGCCTAGATTTTTTTTGGACGGACTTCTGCAGCTAGGTCAGAGCCAGAAAGGTGGGCCATCCGGCCATTTATGCTCTTACCGCGAACTCTGAGAGGAAGGGATGATGAGAGAGACGTTTCGAGTTCGAATGCTTCCGATGGCACCGAGCCCACCCATAGGCCATAAGCTCCAATAGGCTACTACCTGGTGGGCCCACATATAGGTAGGACCCGACTGGCTGGTCCCAACCTCTAGAGAACAACCAGTCGCAACCCGGCAAACACTATCGCCTGGTCCTGAAAATCACAAGGATGGAGAAAACAATGGGTACAGGAACTGAAGGTCAGGAAAGTCGTGGAAGAAGAAAAACCACCCCAACATTCCTCTACCACCCGAAGAAACCACGAAAATTCCATAGTTCAGAGAGGGTGATCATCGGAAATTATGGGAACATTTCAATATGAGTGTAGTGTTTAACGCCCGCTTTTACTACATACGGCACCGCAGGCGGTGACAATGATGATACATGAGATGAAGATGGAGCACAGGTGGAATGAGATGGCGGGGGAAACTGGAGGTCCCGGAGAAAACCCACCCCAGCGCCGTGTTGTCCACCTCACATCTCACTTTGCGGTCACCTGGGATCGAACCCGGGCCGCCTTGGTGAGAGCCAAGCGGTCTAACCACTGAGCCACGGCGCAGCCTAGAGTGGGGGGAGTGATGTAACACGAACTACTGAAGTCACATCAACTATTTGTATTAATTAATACAGTCACTTGTGACATCTCTCCATCGCTTCCCCGAAGATCAATGTTTACATTGATCTTAAAGCAATTTTACATTAATCTTGAAAGTGTTACATTACATTTTTCACAAATGCAATTTTTTCTTCTTGTTTGTCATAAAGTTTGTTTTGTTCACAATACAAGATATGAAAATTCATTGAAAATCTGTGTTGTCTCTGAAAGAATATGAAAAACCATGCCACCTCCTTGAATCTAAGATTAAAAATTAATTTATTGTTTTCATGTCCATTAGCTGGTTCATACAAATATTTAAATGTATAAATTCATTATAACTGAACAGGAGATCGCAGTAGATTTTTAAAAAACAACATTAATCGATTAGAACTCTCGAGTCCACCCCAGTGCAAAACTTAGTTTGATAATTCAGCCACAAGTAACACAAAAAAAAAACAAACAAAAAAAAAAAAAAAAAAAAACCAATGAGTCAGATGCAACACCCAAGTTGTTTTTGTTCTTTAAGCACTTCTCAATGTAGATGTCTGTTTATGTGAAGTAGACCACTGATATTGCTGGTTTCTACATACATACGCGCTGTCCTTAATCGCAACATATGCGTTTTAAACAGAGGGAAGCTTTTTACAAGTATGAGGCTTCCTCCATCAGCCATTTGATGATGAACATTTTTGATATCAAATTATTAGAAGGAAGATTTTCTGTTGCATTTTCTGTACAACGAAACCTGGAGTTGAAGCCTTTTGAAAGTGAATCTCTTCTCGAAATAGCATGAAATATTTCGCTTAGGTATATTTGAACAACAAAAGCCATGAGTTTTGGACGTTTAAAGTAGCTGTTTTTCTCAGGGTTTACCGAAGATGCATAAAATGAAGAAGCTGTTTCTGCAAACAATATACCAACAAGTTATTAATGTCTTTGTTGAGTCCACCGTTTTTTCTCTCAGAATGGAGGAAATTCAGCCAACCCTGGGACAGGAAAGGGTGTAACACTGGACAGTAGCGGCTTGATACTTCTGTTGTGCAGTTAAAACACGAAAATGAGTTGGTGGTAACTGTTAGAGACACAAGGGGCCCTCTCCACAAGATGGGGGAGGGGGAGATTTAGCATTATTCGCCATTATTGCCGATTCAGGAACTATTCACACATCGGCCTCTTTGTTCTCGGCTTTTGTGCCCTGCAGCACAATGAGAAGAGAGAATGGCAGACACAAAAAAAGGTTTTTGTGCTAGCCATGAATAGAGAATTGACAAACGGTGGCGATGGAAGCCTCCTAGGAAAGAAGCAACATCATTCTGAAGAGGTTATTATTATTATCATTCCTAGATACACACACACCACCATACATGCCGGACACTGGCATGAATGGGGAGGGCTAGTGGGGTCAGGGGTGGCGGTATAAATGATAGCAAACATACGAGGAATTCAGGCACATCCCCTTTTCTTTTCATGCTCCAAACCACCCCTCCCTGGCTTCACCTTTTTCATCATGACACTAAGGACCACCTATTTGGTTTACAAAGGGCCTTGATGATTATGACGATAATGATATAAAGAAAGAAAAGAATGTGATAAAGGAACCAGTCGAGAGGGAAGGTGGTAGAAATTGGCCCTCGGTAAAAATGTGGAGAGGAAGGGTGCGGGGAGAAGCATGCAATCATAGTGTCACACAGTTTGTTCCATACCAGCTGTGGCCTCTCCCTCTCTCACTGTATGTGTTGGAGCAATCAGAACACTACTGTTCAGTGTGGAACTGGTACTTACACATCAGCTAAGTAATACTGTTTCACCTAGCATCATGAAAGTTTAAAATTATAATTGAAACTCACCTGGTTAGCAACTCCAAGCCCTTGTGTGCGACAGAAGATCAAAGTAC
>CM060948.1:192252876-192297876 GCA_030765055.1 Mantis religiosa | reverse complement strand
TATTTCTTATATTGTGTGAACTTGCTCCTTTATTATTTTAAAATAAAAAAATATCACTTTAGATTTTAGTGATGCACAACTCGTCAAGAAAACTAAAGTTTATATTGTATAATTTCATTAAAGTACTCCTCTCTCCTAAAGCAAGAGCATTGAAAAGTGACAATATATCTAGATGAATTCACTTAATGGGGTATTAGCAAAGCAATTGTTCCCATTGGTGCACCGATAATCCTAATCAGGACGAGATCAAGAAGGGAAAGCAAAAAATCATGAAGGATTATGACTCTCAATACATAGACAGCAGAAATGTTTAATTGCCTATCGACGACAATATGGCTAAAAGGCTAGAAAATCGGTTTTCTCCCTTGCAATATCATAGTTTGTGACTTACAAATGTTTCCGCCTGTTTGTAATTGAGCCAGCGCAATAAAAGTTAAACAATTTCGAAATTCAATATAAAACTAAATATTTAAAACCGTAACATAATACATATATGTTATACTTTCTATCTTAATTTAATTTTGAAGAATTATGGGTTGTTATGCGTTTCTCATACACACTTGTTAATTGGTATTAATGGGTGGATATATTGTCTGTTCCTTTAATGTTTTGGTATCATAATTTAGAAATTAGGTATATATGATTTAAGTCATCTGATACTTATGTATCATATACATTACTCGAAACTCAGAAACATGCACAAAAAGTGGCTAATTCCCCTAGATCACAATAGTGCTTTTTTCCTCTACAAAGTTTCCGTTTTTAGGTATAGTTCAGGCGAAAATTGGCTTTCCAGTTCCGTACCAAGTGACCTTCTTTTTCGTCTCTATTGTGAAGGCTTCATCACTTCCACTTGCTAGGAATAATATATGCCAGGCTTACAACCAAATGTTATGAAAAATGTGAACAGTGCTGCTTTAAGCTCGGAAGCAGTGTCATAAATGACTCAAATTATCCCAAAACTAAAATAAAATATGCGCAAGTGAAAACACAACCCAAAATATCATGTCACAAGTGCTATAAACTTGTCAAGCCACGCCAAGGTAAAATCAAAGAAAGAAGTTGAGAAGCAAACGACGTCCTTGCTATAACCAATCTTTGACTCAACCTAGTATCAATTCTCTGGTCTAAAAGCAATTTAGAGACAAAAAGCGAAACAAGAAGCGATTTAATCGACTGAAATGGACTGTGATTCAGATACCGCCTCTTTGAAAGAGTTTCACTAAAATTGGTGCAAAAGGAAATGCTAGACCAATACAACATAATACGGCCCTGAAAAGGAAGGCGTGAGCATTATTTACGTGTGTCATGTAACTGAATACGAGCTCCTACATACATTTATGCGATTGCTTTCATCAGCGACATGTACACGAAGACAAAGATTTCCCGTTTTCTTTATATTTTATCTTGCGTCTAAATTCAACGAAGCACACCTTAGCAGTACTCCGCTAGTAAGAACATACAGTGTATAAATGAATCTCTTTGGTACTTCGGCCATTTTGGGAAGTAATAGTAAACAATTCAATGGCTAGAAATTACATTCAAGCACAAGAGGCAGTCATGTTGGCAGACGGTGGGGCTACATTTGTCAGTACCAACATAAACAGCTGCCTTCCATTATGAGCCACTTTTATACACATCTGTAAACATCTTTATGTCGCATCATTGGAAAATACTGCACCCAAATATCAAGTTTTGTTTAGCTGACTTTTCATTTTTGTGTTATTCTGTTTACACACACACACACACACACACACACACACACACACACACACACACACACACACACACACACACACACACACACACACATACTTCACACAAAAACACACAACTTTTGAAAAACAGTATACTTTTTTATTCGGAAGACTTCAAACAACCTACACAGAGCGTTAACGTATGTCTGTCTCTCTCTTTCTCGCCTCATATAAGTTTACAACAATACAGGTTGTATAAGATAGGCTGAAGTCCTTGTCCATAGTGAGGCCAGTGCGCCACTGAAACGAGCGATCGGTGTGTCGGAAACGGTAACAATGCATGTTACACAATCGGGAATGGAAGGATACTATTGCAATTAACCAAAAGAGCATTGACGGGATAATGAGAGGGTATTAGGGAGGAGTGGCCCACATGACACCTCTCGGTCAATGTCATGCGATTGTTGCGAACTGCTGTTTTCATTCATCCTCCACACGTATCATGCAGCGACTAGCCCAAATGTTATCCTCAATCATTACGGCATTTCTGTAAACGCTCGCGTAACGTAACTAGAACTGGAAATTCTTAAAGAGCCTACAGATCAGAACTATGCGTATAACTATCTTAAAACTGCTTAAATATGATTCGAAATTCCTAAAACACACAGCAATTATTGAATGGTAATTTGTAATTTATTTCTCATTCTTTCCTTTTACATCATCATATTGAAATACAAAATCAAGATTACAATTATAAAATCCATACTGAAAATATTCATAAATCCTGAAAATCTTACCATGTTGCTCGCCATTGAATAATAATTCGGTCCCCATACACCTAACCCTAGATTTTGTGTATTGGAGGCACTCTACTCTTTTTCTACATATTTTGCCATTTCACCTATCCTAATCTACATTTTTCTCTTAATTGTTCTTAGCCATTTCTCTTTAACGTTTCTTAAATAATTCCCTATATATCTCCTGTTCTTTTCCCCTTTTACCGACAAATTTTTTCTGATTACTACTTCGCCCCCCAAATTGTCCCATTTACGTAGCCAGGCCTGCTCTCTCCATATCTTTGTTTGAAGTAAGCCTTTTTAAAGAAAATGTCTGTGTAATTGGGTATAACTGCAAAACAATAAGTCAAATGGAAGCTAATCTTCGAATTTAAGTCCAATGTCTTTCAGGAAGGTCTTCATGAAATTGTCGCAAACATAACTTACATTTGTTTGAAGAAATATTTGGCAAGTTTAGCTTCTCAAAACCAGCTCTAATAACTTTGAATATAATATTTTATATTTCATATAACTAATGACTTGATTGTGTGTCAAGAATATTTTGAGAGTTGCCTATGAAGTCATCATTTATTTATTTTATTGATTGAGAAAAACTACAGGAGAAAGAAATAAACTTGCTGAGAAGTAATATTTAGATCAGAGAAATACACATTTTATGACAGGTAACCTTTTTATTAGCGGCCAACTTCAAAATATTTGTTTTTAATAAGTATTTAAATTTCTCGGACTCAACTTTTTAAGCAGTAAGATTCCGCTCCCTCTTCCCTTCTCTCTCCTACTTATGCTGTTAGTAAACAAGCCGGCTTCAAACAGTTGAATAGCCGTTTGCGCATCTTTGATTTAACCACGAGTAAATAATTGTAGCTCAATCTAATAATCCTTTTGAGAATAAATTATATACATATTTTTATGGCGGTCAATGTATTGTCGATGGTCATGTTATAGTCACGTATTTGGAAGTCAATAAGCAGAAGGCTGTTTGAGAATAATTTGTATCAACCTGTTCGCTGTTTAATAGCAAAATTTTAATCTTGAGTTCAAAATCCACTCTAATGTGCACTTTCGGCATTTGGGCTCTGAAGTTGAATTCATTAAAGAAAAATCCAAGAAGTGTTAATGTAATCCATAAACGTTTAGCAAACGAATTTTGGAGCGCGCCAAACCGCCAGTTGTCCCTTCTGGCAGTTCTGTGTGAGGCAGTTTCATTACTGACGGAGACTAGGATTGTGAGCTCTGGATGATAATCTGGCTTGATAATATAATTCTTCCTCAACTTAATACAACTATAATATTTAGATAGTCATGCAGGTGATATATACAATATATAGCAATACAGTAATCACAACTTATAAGAATCGCATAGCTTTCTTGCTGAATATAAGTGCATTCACGGCATCATCCATTAGAGGTGGGAAACATTTCGTAACCGTATGAATTGGCTTATTTGTTTACATGGGTGTTGATAGGTTGGGTAAATAATTTCATTCTACGGCGTGGAGATTTTAAACTCCTAATGTATCCTGTGTACAGTGCCAATGTTTGCAAACATCGCTGATTACATGCACTTTGCCGCATATTTAGTCATCATTTTCCGTGAAATTAGACGCACCACGATGACTTTCAGAATGGTACGGATTCCAGCAGTGAAACATTAAACATATCATCAGTGTCATCACCTTGCTCTTCATCATGAGAGTCACTTTCTTGAAGATGTCGGTACCCGATCGTCAAAAAAGCTAATCAGCAAAATGGAGGGTCATAGTTTCCGGTGGGCAACCGCAAGAACACAAAGAGGCATTATTGCTAAACAATGCAACGGTTGGTAGCGCCGAATGAAACCTTCAGGTTCTCACCGACAGCCATGTAACACTTCAGATGTTACTGGCATCCTGCTGAGTTGTTTTCCTGTACTGCCTTATTTCAGTTTTCTGTTGTCTGTAGCTTTAGAGCAGAGATCCATTAGTGTTTTATTTTGATTAGGGGTAGAAATTTGTAAATCTTACAGTTTTCATCCAAATGTTTTCAAAATTTTGTAGCCTACTGCTCCTCCACAAAAAGCATGTTTTAAATTTCACGCAAATATCTTTTTTAATTTTAAACCATTTTATTACACTTATTATACAGGGGTTATAAACAGGGCGGAAATACGACTTTTGGGAAAGTAAAAATACTACCACAGTATTTCAATATGATCATCCAGAACCACCGTATAACAATTATTTGCCCTTCTGTTTATTTCAGAATGAAAATATCAAGAGTATAAGCAAAATAAAAACCTTTGATCTCCAAATGTTATTTTTACAACAATCTGCTCTTCCTCATATAATTAGTTTGTTATACTTTGAACAATTTAAAAATGTGGCAAAAAATCTAACCTAACTTTTAATTTCATCCTTTCTGAGATTCTGCTGAAAATGTTAACAAGATTGGCTAAAAATACAGTAAACCCTCTCTAAAAGTAACGTGATCGTTCCGGCATTTATTTTCCGTTTACACAGGTTTCGTCTTACAGAGGATCATGTTTGAAAACAAAGAAATTGCCGAAACTATAATCGCACAGGTTTACAGTGAGGGAATAATATAGGAGAAGTGTAAGTAATGATGGGCTGATATGTATTATGTATTATATTTTCAACTTACGTACAATAATTGTAGGTTATGGCCTAGTCTCTCTGTATGTTTTCAATTTTCCCTTTCCAATCTGCAACTGTCTGTACATCATCATTTGCTTCACCACACAGAGCATTAAAATTCATGTTATGGCAATGTTGAAAACTCTTGAGCAAAGCATTGGAAGCTCTGCAGTTGACTTTGATTAATTTTCTTGCAGTCTCTAAAGCTTCTGAAGTAATGGTCCAGAAGCTGATAATTCCTTTAGCGCGCGCATTAACAAACTACTCGAACACAGCACGATTTAGCACGTCATGGATAGGTAAAGTCAAATTGAAAAATTCAATGCCATAGCCGGGATTTGAACCACGGATCTCCCGTTCTCTGTTTGGTTGTGTTTAACCACTGAGCTTCTATGGCCAACATGCCAGCATGACATTAAATTCTTCAACTGACTCGTATTTTACGGGTAAACCACAGGGGCTCTCATACACCTTTGTGGCGGTTTACTATACTGTAAGTACTTATGTCCCAGGCTTCATAGTTACCGCTATTAGGTAAATTGGTGGAAATTAACCGTTCTTCTACACTAGCCGTGTATAGGATTATATGATATAAAAGAATCTGTACAGTGAACAATTGAATAAAAATAGACTCCACGATTATTTATAGATTCACAAGCTCTCCTTCTATCTATCATTTATAAATTCAGTTTCAATCTAAATTCTGTTCAAATTAGAAGTTGCATCAAAAACGGCAAAGCACTTGTGTCTATATTGAATACCAGAACATCAGGTAAATATAGGAAATGAATGAGAGAATCAATAGACCGTATTTTTAATTTAAAATTTTCATATAAAGCTGCCCCATATATTGTTTCAAAAATAAATTGTTGCAGTACATTTTTGTATTTTGGAACGAGCTTTGAACAAGAGTATCAACGCTGCTTTGACTAAGGAACTATACTTCCCTAGAGTGCTCTACAAGTTAAATGTCAATTTTCTTCAATTAAATTCAAATTATGACGGACCATGGGAAAATTAAAATTTGTTTTATGAGATTTGATATTAATTCAGAATTTGATATTAATTAATATAACGGTTTAACTTATTATAATACATGTTAGGAATCTACACAAGCTATTAAGCATGTTTTAATTGATTGCCCGATATTTGAAAGAAAAATACATTGCCTAAGATTACTTTTTGAAGAATGTGACAATACTTTCTATTTTCAAGTGCAATTACAAATGTTTAATGCACTTTATAAACACATACATCATTTTGTAAATTTACTGAAATTATTGCCCTGTAAGTTATGATCTTAGTATTATACCTTTCTGGCAAAATAGGTTTGAAAAATTTTAAGTTCAATATATAATGAATATTAATAAATAATCTTTAAAATTATTTTGACGAAAAATACTGAAACAGAAAATCAATGAAAAATAGTTTTCTTATTGAAGTAATTAAAATGTTGCATACTTTTACGTTACAATTTTACATTTCCTGAATAAAGCGGAGCCTTCATTAAGAGGTTCGAAATTTGTAATGAGATCAAAGGATCAATAGATTATTGTGAAGGGTGCATAAGTGTAGATAAGAAAAAGACACACAATTACTCTTTCAAAAGAAGTTGAAAATAATTTCATGTTCATTTCTTCACAAAATTCCTTTAAAAAGGAATTTCACAAAAGTGAAAGTTTGAGAACTTTAAATACAGAAAACAAGATAGGAAATAAACTGAAATCGCCATTTGTATCTTTAAATCGTTAAAGAGGAAATCTGAGATATACAGAATGTCCCTCAAAGCTTTATAAGTCAGTAGTACTTTCTAAATAATTGGAAAAACATCACCAAGAATTCCAAATCTTATTGTTGGGAAAGATAATTGAAAACGTGTTATGGAAAATATTTGCACATGGGCGCTTATGGGCTATGGTGGAACCAACCACAGAATCTTACAATTCAGAAGTATTCTCGTTCAACAAGGTTTGAAATTCTACATTTAAGGTATGCACCCGCGACACTTTATATGGCCAACTTTGTATGTTAAAAGAAATCTAAAATTATTTAAAGAAATATGAATATCATATTTCTTTACACGTTTTAACTCTCTGCACCAATTGTCTTTGGTAAACTGAATATCGCCCGCGAATTTAACTAAAATACCTGTTTTGAGCTCCTCTCTAAATGTGTATTTTTAGAATAAGGTTGTGCTGTGTGTACGTGTGTTCCCTCACCCTAGATTACTCTTTATAAGGAAGACGTTCCATTATTATTAGGTATGCTGAAAATGGCTCTAAGGTTGTTGATTAAAATAAAATGTGTTAATGATATTGCCATGGAAAGTAAAATATGTATTTTGAACTTGCTTTGAATAGCTTAAAAATACTTATTTTTCATCCTGAACGAACTTTGCATAAGTGACAAACTGTAAAAAATAAAACAAAAGATTACCGCTTAAGAACTCTAGATATCGTCATAGCACACGATTCACAGTGAATAAAGTTTGAACATTCAAACACTCAAAGATGTTCTTTCTTATTTGTTTTCATACATACTTCTCGATTTCTCTACCAGGGGCATAATAGAGGAACTATTATACTCCATACATAATTTCGATATCGAGATTTCATAGCAAATGCATTCCAGTTTGTATGCAAATGATAGGGGAAAACAGATGCATTTTTCTTAAAGTACAACTGTGCACGCAGACATACCCGTATGTCAGTGTGAACATAACAGCTCAAAAATTAAATATCAGATAAATACCAAACAACCAATTTAACCTAGTCATGTTTCAAAGCACCAACAATTTCAAGATCCAAAACATGTATTTGGTACATGGATAGATTTTGAAACATTTTATTTTCCCAAAAGTGACAGACACGATTTTAAGATACGACACATTTAGGCCATTATTATGAAAAATGAAGCGTTTATCTTGAATTTACTGAGAAGAGCCTCGGAAATCTTCTTCAATCTGAATGATTTTTTAATATTTGCTAGACAAAATTAGAGACAGACAAAAGTTTACTGCACAAATAAATTGTAGATTTAAAAGCATACAATACATTTCTTTATGCATCTGATATTTGTGAGTGAATTTGTCTGTTTCGTGGATATTACTTGTATTGGCTGCATTTTAAAATATTTTAGGTTTGCTCAAATGTAAGGATTATTACGGAGGGGATTCGGTGTTGAAACCTATGGTTTACTGTACCTAAGCCCCAAGCGGGGTATCCCCGGAAGGAGAGAGGACACAGAGGAGTCATGACAGCGCCCACACACCCGCCAACACTTCTACCCTGAAAGAGACCACCAGATGACAAATCATGTGAAATGACAATGGGGATGCAACAATGGAGGGACAGGAAATTCGGAGGATGTAATTGACCTGACCAACATTCAGCTGGCGACCCGGGAAAACTCCCGAAAAATCCATGGGTGAGGTGGATCGGCCATGGGAATGAACCAAGGCCCTCCGAATGTGGGCCACATACGAAACCACCTGAGTCTTCCGCACGATTACTCAAATATAAAGTTGTTAGTTGTGTTTTCTTCCCTAGTTTCTTTTGCACATACAAAGAAAACGGAATTTCAAGGCCATCATAGAACTATTTGGCTTTAAAAACTTTTGGCTATTATTGCTTCATATAACTATAAACTGCAGATACAGAACAATATGTATTCATAAGAGTTGTTTATGGTAAATTGTAGAGACCTTGCGCTCCGCACTGTCGTGGTTCCTTGGTATGGCCACCGTCTGTCTGCACTCGCCCCATCCTTCCTCCTGGGATGTCCCGCTTGGGCCTTAGATAGATATATTAGATCAAGAGTGGTTGGCGTGTCGAATCTCCTCCGTACCGTAATCCAATCCAAGATTTGTATATGACAGAACTGGTAGAGAACGCCATATGAATGAAAAACATCAGCTTTTTCACTTTTTGGATGATCCCTTACGTTACCTCATCTTGAGTGGCGTAATTGGTTAGGTTTTGTGTGAAACTTTCTGACTTCAATTCCTCTCAAGGATTAAATGCATTCTGGTGGGCTGGGGACTGGCAGTACCTACAATCACAGAGAACAGTCTGAATAGTTTAAAAGTCGAGGTCATAACATTTCTTTAGTTTATTTTCTATACAACTTTAATTAAATATTTATTAAAATATCTTTTCCATTTAGTAATTTTAACTAATGGAGTGTTACAGGCACTGACTTTTATGTAAGTATTTACAAATCGTTACAAGCGTGCTCGTAAAGGTATAACACTTTATAAAAGAAAAAGAGAAGAAAAAACTAAACTCATCGAGGCCTGCAACTCGATCGCAGCAATTCTCACCTCTGGCCACAATTGACGTTATGATTGGGCTAAAGTATTGACGGATGGAGCGTAGTTAGCGCCCCGCGTCCCTTTCGGTTGAAGAATGTAGTCTTCGTAATCTAGAAATGGATAGGTGATAAAAAAAAAGGCCAAGACTGGCGTGGGTGGAGGGTCCCACACCCTGATATGAGAGTGAGGAACAAACGGATGGTATGAAATGCCGACGAAATGGATGAAAGGACAGTTGATGATGGAGCACTTGGTGGAATGAAAGGCGGGAGAAACTGGAGAACTGAAGAACTCCCTCCCTGATACAGCTTACTACACCACAAATCCCACATATGGTGTTCTAGCATTGAATTCGCCACGGATTGAATCCCACTTGGTCACAAATATCACACTATACCATTAACACTCTCTGTGTTTATATGGTATTTCAACATATGATGCACTTGAAGACTTCGAATTATATCAGGCCTTACTCTGGAAAAAAGTGTGCATTTCGTCATGAGATGATGTTCTATTTGTGCTCCATTCATTACGCTCTAAGTTCCCGGGTGCTAACTTGCATAGCTAGTACTGTCCAGCTACGCAAAGAAGCTCCCTGAAAGGAATGTGCCACCCTTACTCAGTGGGAAAAGGACAGCGAATGTGAGTGACCGAGAACGCATACTGCACAAGGAGCAGAACCGTTAAGAAAACATACGCCCTATTCACTCTGTAAACTAAAACCGAGGAGATTCATTCACAAAAATAGAAACCGTCAGAATGTTTTAGAATGGTATGTAAGTGAACTGGCATGGGGTGTCATAAACCTGTCGGGGGAGGGTGTAGGAACCATTTCCAACTCCTCTGCGTCTCATCCCCCTCTCCTGTGGAAAACTGTAGTCGGTGTGCGAGATAACCCTGCGGCCCGACCGAGGTAGTCGGTAGTCTTCCCGGATGGGTTGACGCGTGCAAGTGGCGTATCCACTTCTACCCCGTATTGGGGGGGCCTTGTTAGTCTCTAGGTCTTGCCCCAAGGAAAGAAACCCGGAATGCGCCAGGCGCCCCATTGGGGACAGCTTTGTTAGCTCCCGGGGAAGGAGAGATGACGTTTGACGTCTAAGGTAGATACTCTCACGTCAATTGATTGATTGATTGATTAATTAATTGTAGTTACCTGATTATGTAAGTCTGTTTAGAGAGGTGCCCTATTAAGTGATGATGGTGGCCAGTGGGGAAGCTCAACTGCTGTAATAGAAGTTATTGTACTGAATGCATTGTGTAAGCTGATGAAGGTCTTTACTGTATCAGCTGACCAATATAATCAACACGATCTATCCTAGATCCAAGCAGAGCGCTAAGTTCTTCGCAGAAATCGACTAATACTGCGCTTAATGGCAAAATACCATTAAAGAATACATTTTATTTGTATAAAAATAATGTATTTCTGATATCTGCCACTGCTTATTATTAGCCAGCTTGTCATCCAACTTTGCACGGGTGACCTGTTATACGACGAATGGTAATTTAATTATTTATAATTTCCTTCATTCGTACGATCTTAAAAAATTGCTGAATAATATTGGAGAATGACATGCTTTTGTCAGATTTTACAATAGTAAATTTATAACGAAAATACGCTGACAATATCTACACTGATATTGTATATTATCACCATGAATACACGTTAGTTCAAGCCTGGGAACTGACCCTCATCGCACGGAGTTAACGCCACTGTCATACGTTTAATTGGAACTGCCCCGGTTGTTGAGCAACTCTTTTAACGCACGAAAGGATATCTGCTTACCAGAAAGACGGTGTAGTTGGATCACCTTGTTTATAGTCTGCGGAGCAACAGTCCAATGCTGGACCAGTGCCTACCGTGCGACTGCCCAACCACTCTGTGCCCCACCTCTTCCCGAAACGGGTGTCATGAATGAAATAAAATGTGTAGTGCTTAACGCCCGCTTTTACTACCTGCAGCACCGCAGGTATTGAGGGTAAGATGCAATTAGCGTCCCGCCTGTAGGTAAATGCGATGTTCTTCGAAAACTCGAATCGTCATTTTCCCTCGCGTAGCTCTTAAATTGGCTTCCCAGGGACCTCCCCGAGCTGAGTGCTTAGGGCGTAAATCCAGTGCAATAAAAATTAGTCTAGAGGTCAGAGGTTTTATGTGGTAAAGTAATTTAACCATATAGAAAAACCGACTGAGTGAGGAGAGATATCCACCCAATGATAGTGAAGATCTACATACCAAGAGGACGACTTGATTGTCCTAGGAAGTGTTGGGTTCATTCTTTTTTTTTTTTTTTTCATTTATACAAAAACTTTTAACTGAAGTGGTCCTATCGGCGGCCGTTCTCCTTTGGATGATATCGCCTATTGGCGATGGTGTTATCTTTTAGACATTGGGTTGCTGGTACTTTGGATCTTTAATCATTAGATCACGCACACATTTGCACTCTCATTCATGCTTCCAAACATACTGGTTGGAGAAACCCGGAAAACCTCGCAGAGCAGGCAGGTGCTCTACTGACTAAGCTACGGGGCCAAACTTGATGCTTTGTGAAGAGGAACAGATAATAATTATTTATCTTTCTTAGAGTAATAATGATGATTCACATAATACCGAAACGTTTTGGGGTGCTTCATATTCTCACCACTTTCAGGTTTGAATGACACTTAATCACCTAGTTCTACATTCGCCGGAAGCTCACTTAGATCACTGTCAGTTCACTGACGTGAACTAGTCACTTTTTTTCAACTTTCACTTCACTTGTTCCGCAACATAATGTTTCTAACGTAATGTATGTAATGCTTCTACCGATGTTTCAGTAACTTGGGAGTCGAACACAAGACGTCTCGAATCAGATACAGTAACAGCACTCAACGCACTTCAGAACGCCTCACGCTCTAACTCACTCCCTGACTCGCTTTGCGAGTGCGCTCGCTTATATTGCTGTAGGAACTTTCCAACATGTTCGGGATATCGAAAAATCCAAAAGATTATTGTTCCCTGGATTTAGCGCTTATCTATATTTACCCTGGGCAAACGCGTGTCGTATCTTTTTACCATTACCTCGCACAACAGCCAGCTCGTCAATTGCTCATATCAATATTCAAAATTCAGAGGAGTAAATGTAAATATTATCAATCCACACTTCCAGAGAAACATGTGTGCATTATGAAAATGGCAAATAAGGTATAAACAATGAGATAAATAATTTCAGTTATAAATACTTCTTCTACTTCACAGTTTGGGCTTCAAACTATTCCGATTTCAAATTTCTAATAACATGGCTTCCTTGGAATATCTAGTGTTTTTTTACCTTGTGCCTTATAATTTAGAATATTTTTGGGCATGCTATTGTTTAGCATTCTGTTCCAATTTTCTTTATGTGACTTAATTGTGTTATTCAATTTTTCTACCTGAGCTCTGTCCGAATACTTGTATTGTTATCTCTGTTCAGTTTTGTATATCCTGCTATATATCTTAGAAATTTCACTTTCTCCATTTGTATATTTTGTAGGTGTTGATTTGTACTGATCCGTTCATACATAGATAATGAGCTGAATTATAAAATATAGTATAAATGTAGAAATGTTTTCGCATATAGAGGTTTCTAAAGGTTTTTGGTATATGTATATTGCCGTAATAAGCAGATCCGATTCACATGTCTTTTGCTTTCTCAGTTTCTATTTATGTATTTTAATTTTAATTTTCATCTTACACTGAATATGTGGCACTCATGTTCTTACAACAATGATATCAAGGAATGATATTAATATAAAATATAAAGTTTAAATGAAAAAGTAATAAATAGTAATATTTAAAAAGTGTAGCATTATTACGCCCCAGGAATTAATCTTCTGAGTGAAGACTAGTTCCGAAAGCATATTTTTTATGTTCTGTTTATAATTTTCGTCTCAGTTGTGCGTATTCAATATGTCAAAGAGCTTAATTACCTGATTAAATCGTGACGATCTATGTGCATACTTTGGAATAAATGTTTTACTTATTTATTATGTTCTACTTTATGCTGGTCAAAGTCCTCTTCGGAAGCTTGTAAGCATGTTGTTTTATGATGCAAACATACACCTATATACTAAACTTTCAAATTCGTTTTAGAATTATAGTCATTAAAATTTGAAATAAGAATTAGTCTTATAGCTTGTGCCCGTTGGCAACAACAGTACTTTCCAATGATCAAGTAATTATCAAAATTAGCTCAATGGTTTCGGAAATTGCTTTATACATAAAAACATTAAAACACACACACAAAGTTTCTTGCTCTATAGTAGAACAACAGAGCCCAGATTGAGTATTAGATTTAATGTTCTGCAGTACGTACTCTGGTCAAGACTTTTGGTAAAGCAGGAGCCAAAGAAAACAACGAAAAATGTTTAGTATTTAACGCCCATTCTTATTGAATTCAGCACCAAGGGGCGGACACTGACAGTATATAAAATGAAATTAAACGTTCTTGAACGGAAACCGTTCAATCCTTTCCGGGACTTGCCCCTTATGAGCAAAAAACATGGATGGATGGTCCTAGCGAAATTAGAGCTACAGACCTTCCAGTAACACGTATCTGTCTTGATACAGGATTGGTAGAGGTACCGCATTAAGGCTATTTAAATGCTCATAATTAAAATCAAGAAACAATTATAGCTTCATAATTGTAAAATTAATAAGACGAGGTACTAGGTGGTGTTCTGAAAGCAGATTCTACCTGTTAACTTATATGTCTGAAGTTGTGAAGCATTAAGGATATAGGAAAGAGTTGCAGCACAGAGCTAATAGACTCTGATTAGGCAGTGCAGGATTACACAAGGATTTTTCGCAAGGAAGTGGCTGCGTCATTGCTGGACTCCACACGTAGAGGTACAGACAAGACAAGAAACGAAGAAAGTACAGGCCCTACAATAACCGCATTGGTTTCTTGAGGCCTTGTGTAAGTATAAATCAATAGTCAGCAATTACGTAATCTCAGTGGATATTTCCCACTAATACGGAAAATAATAACACAAACTCCGCAACCTACGTGTCAGCAAATTTCTCAAGAAATATGACCAATGAAATAGTCTGTCAAACTTCACTTAGGTGAATCAACGAACTTATAGTGAATGTTGCAATATGACCTCAAAGATAAAAATTGAATTGGTGGATGTTTGGAAACCACACTCATGGAACAGAATAGTAGAAATCACGAAAGACTATACCAACAATTCAGAAGATACAAAAGTCAAAAGAAGAAGGTACAAACTGTAAAGAAATAGATAATGGAGAATAAAATTAACAATTTAATGAACAGGTTTATAGGCTACACCTCAGTAGGAGAATAATAAGATGAGAGAGAGTTACCAAACACTTAGAAATTGAAATAAATTTATAAATTAATTGTATAAGATAGGGAAACATCCAGATATCACGGCCGTAGAGGACTTAACGGGCATGGAAACGAGGTATAGTAATTTTCAAGCCTTGGTGCAGCGCCTAGGCAAACCAAGGGGAGGGTGAAAAAAAAAAACAGGAATAAATGTGTAGTAATAAATGTGTAGAATATCCTTGGAACTTGCTCTTCTCACTATGAGGTACGAATACTATAGTATGTAAGAATGGTCAATGTACTGAGGACCTAGCAGAGTGAGTGACGCTGAGAACAACAGCGGTTAGAAATTATTCAGAAAATATAACGATTTAGTCAAAAAAAATCAAATATGTGCCTATGTTTTAAACTGGTAGGTGAATTATAAGGAATCACAGAAATAATCTCACTCACTCGCACTTTTGTTTGCTTTTTTCTAGGGTATTTCCTTCGCATTTCCTTAAGTTTCAAAATTATCTTAGGCACCGCATTTACAAACGAAACTTTGAATTAAAGTCGACTTTGAAAATTCTATTTAACATGAGACTTTATTTTTCACTCAAAGATCAAATTACATTAATAATACCTATAATTCATAAATTCAATCCAATTACTTAAAGATTTCTTTAAAGACAATTTTCATAGCGTAAACCGATATCCTTGGAATTAGAGATTCATGCCATGTATAGATGCGATTCTTTGAAAAGAAAATCTGAATTCATTGAAAATAACGGTGTCAACAAGGTAGATTTGAGAAATAGAAAATTTTAAAAATTACTAATTTAAAAAACTTACATTTTTTAATTAAATCTTTCAAATTTGGGAAGAAAAAGTAAGTGAAAAATGCTTAAGATAAAATATTAGTTTTGGAAATTAATGATAAGAATATATTTTCTTTGAAGCATTCGCTAACAACATTTCTAAATATTTATACTCCTGTTTTGAAGAACTTAAACATGATTTGGTTGAGTTAAGCACAGGCTCTCTGTGCAATGAATCAGATTTTCCAAAATAGAGGGAAAGATTTTGACACGTTATGTACTACCATTTTCAATTTTATTTTAATATTAGATATGCTTTTGGTTTTCTAAATATGGTGATTAAAACTTAGCCCACTCAGGTGGTTATTAGGTGTACTTAAAAGCTACATTCGCTAGATGTACTAGCATGTAAAAGAACTCCTGTGGGACGAAACTCCGGCACACTGCTGGAGTTCATACGATCCTACAAATAGAACCGCTGTTAAGAAACTATTTATTTATCAAGATACAGTAACAAAAAAATCGCAGAAAAAATTAGTACATAACAAATGAACTGCTACGCGAAGCTAGAGCTGAAATAAAGAGATCCGATTTGTAACATTCATTTGTTTTTCTTTACTCGTCTACAGACATCTTCTGAAAGCTTATTCTTCTATATGTGCTTCTTGTTAATCGACATAAGCATGAGACTACGCATTTACACATTTGATTGTAGATATAAAAAAATCACACTAGTCAAAAGCGAAAGTCATATCTTTAAAATTTTTGATGAGTTATACTCACATGACGTGTTCTGTTCATTATAGTTTTATTTATTTGTAATTTATACACACTATAATTACCAAAGATAGTTTGTTTTATTTTCTTAATGTAATACACATATTTGTTTGCATAAACTGTTTCATAGCACGTTTAGGTGTAGATGAAACCGAATCATTAGTCAGAAGTATTAAAGCCGGCTGCACTGATTGCTTCATACCCTTTTCATGACAAATAAATAAGTAAAGTTTAGCAGAACATCAAACATTTTAACATTTTTTAAAATTTTTAGCTAGTTACCTAGAACATTTTGGAAATGGATATCAAAACATGGTCTATTAGAATAATTGAGATTTTTAAAATTCTTCCTCAGTTATACAAAGTTATACGGAATTATTTCTTAATGAAGAGGACTTCATAGAATATTCCGAGGACACTAAGATATGAATTTTATTTTTCATATAAATATCTCAAATTTAAGATAGTTCAGTAAAAATTGTTTGAGATGTTGTTTGAAAACATTAAAAATAAGGGAATGTTTTCCATGTAAAGGTAGTTCGGATTGAGAGGATTTTCCGAAAATGTTTCAGTGGTGCTCCACATTAACCGGCTTCGTTTTGATTCATACTGTTCACAGACACGGAAGAATGATTCATATATAGATCACTTTATAAAAATATATATTTTTGATCCATGATACATCAAAACAATGTGGAGGAAATAAAAAGCTGTTAGACGTATGTCTCATTTCTCAGATAGAAAACTTCCCAGAAATAGTAAATAATATATTATATCTGACACGCCACATCACTCTTACCGAAGATCACTCAAAACCGAAGATCACACAAATTCTTTAATGTTTACCGTTGTTAATTTTGGATCTTGGAACGATTGCTAAAAAACCCACCGAAAATGGATATTTCTTGTTTACATATTGTACATACGACTGATCTAATTTTCATGCTCTGGAAACGAACCTGAATAATATTGAACCACCTTTTTGTGAAATATAGTGCCTTTAGAAATTTATTTTTAGTGGAGATTCCTATAAGTTGGGAGCGGAATTATAGGCGCTAAAAGGTGTGAAATAGGCAGGCAAAACCGCACTAAAAATGGGCAAAATAAGCACTTAAATAGGCACTAAAATTTTGCTAAGTAAACACTTAGAAATACTAAATTTTAGTAAAATGGTTGTTAAAATGCACTATAAATGCACTATAACAAAATGATAATCATCACAACATACACTGCAACAAATTGGCTGAACAGATAGGTACTACTATGCAGATCCCTTGGCAAAATAGCTCTATATTTATTCCAAATTTCATAAATGGCTACACAGCAAGTTAAAATACTGTCGTATAATTAGAATACATATAAATCCACTTCACCAAGTAAGAAACATGGGTTTGGGGGTTGAAAATTTAAATATCTGAAACTTTTGTTAGATTTGTTTCAAATTTAAACCATTTATTTTTGTGATCGATCAAGAATGGAATAATATCAAGTTTCAGGTTTATAGTTACAACAGTTTCTGAGGAATTAACAGTTTATGTCTAAGTTACAGGCGATTTTCAAAATGTCCCACAATATTGTAATTTTAAAAATTAATGCTTGGGGTATAAATTTTTGCACCCATTTTCTTACTAATGATCTGTACCTTTGTGAAATATTTGTCTTCGCCATATCAATGAAGAAAAAAAAAAAAACAATCGTACTTATATAACAACTTTTATTTTCCTAAGCGTTTTCAGTAAGAAGTAAGCATTTCAATACAAATAACAAAAACACAACAAATGTAAATGTGTACACTTAATATAAAGTTTCTCTTATAGGCATATTTAGAATTTCATACAGATTAATAGAAATCTGCATCCTGTGGAACATTTTGAAGTTAGGAAAATGTAGAAAATATGGAATCTGAGAAATCTGAGGTAAAAATTACGTAATAGCAGTTACGATACAGGTGAGGGTTATTTAAATAGTCATGTGACATTCTCTGTAGTGCTGCTATAAAATAAATTTATACTATTGAAGTATATATTAATTTTAAGACAAAAAGCTAAATTTGGGATTGTTGTAAGTTTAGGGCCAATTTGCAGAGATGTGTCTCCATTAGAAACGATTATTGGAAAGATAATAAATTCAAAATTTTATCACAGCAATCTTAATATCACTTAAAATGACGTCACGATGTGTCAGAAAGATACAAATCACAGAACAAGCATTAATTAAAAGTTAAAGCTACAGAATCCTAGTTTTTGTAATAAAAACCCTAAATGCCCCGATGTCGACTAAGAACAAATAATACAGCACGGCTTCTTAGTAAGCGTTTCCCGTTCATTCAAACAGAATTACAGCGATTACGTCATCGTGAAAAGAATTCTCGTACCTACTTTTATAACTGCATTTCTGTAAAATTTTACACAAACCATTACGATTTATTGGTCTGGTGATTTTAAGATTGGGTAAGACAGCTTCCTGTCAGTAGATTTACCACATGTAAAAGAAAACTTACGGGAATAAATCCCTGCTTACCAACGGTATTGATTGTGATCTGATATGATTGTCAACAATTGACACCATCAATAATTTAATTAATAGTCCCTCCCCCAAATATTACTATTAGCTCAAGAAATAAGCCTTTACACCAGCACAAAAATACCATGCTACTGCACTGAAACTGGCAAAAGATAGTACGCGTAACAAAATTGTGAAATCCAGTACACCGAGTTTGCAAAGCTATACCTATAAGTTTCAAATCAATAATATTCTAATCAAGATGAAATACGTTAGACGGACTTATTTGACGATTCAGACTTGTTTTAAGCTAAATTTCAATGTAAAGTCCTATCTTGTGATGAAGAAAGTCTTCACATTAGACAAAGTTGTGCTTTGCTTTGGAAAACTGAAAATATTCAATTTCTCTTCTTTCGGCTCTCCTGAACATACTAATTTGTGTTCGGCATAATGTTTACAAGGTTTTTTGAATCTAGGACAATATAGTATTAATAAAAACATGAATGATTAAACTCACCAGTTTCACACAAGGCTGATAAAATATTACTTTTCCATCCGTGTTGAACGATGAATCACCATTTATTCACTGTTTAAAAAGATCCTTCTCTACCCTTCTGTCTTTTGGTATATTTGCGTAGGAAACTGATCTATGTGTGCACTTGAAACACTGCTTACAGAATGGACACTCCATTGCCCACATAAAGTGAGGTCATTTGTCAATCCATTGAAATATCATTTAGCTGGTCTTTGCCACTCGTCCTTGATTGAACTCTAAGATTTTTCCATGACGTCATTAGCGCATTATGACACGTCTGTAAGTCAGATACCTACCTGGCTAAACCCCTTTTTGTATATCCAATGTGCAGTAGTAAGAAGTTTCTCTTCCCCGAAAACTTCAAGTTGAAATCAACAAATGTAAAGGCTGTTCTCACAAATTACAAGCCGAAGAAACTGGCTAAAAAGGCATTTTTAGGCACTAATAGGCAGAATAGGCACAAACGTATGAAATGGGCATTTATAGGCATTACGAAACTAAGAAATTAGGCTAATAAGTGTAGGAGATGAGCTTATAGCTTAAAATTCTACGTTTCTGAACAAAGGAATAAAATAGGGAACTAGGGCGAAATCCGCCCCCTAATTATAATTTATAGTTCCATACACGTAAGTTGGTTAACTCTGGTCTTTGCCTGCTAAATTGTCGCGTTACATGCTTCTCGACCTTTTGATTCGCTAACTCAAGGATATTCTTCGAAGTTGGAAATGTGCAAACTATGAAAACCGTGAAATACATACATCGGTCCACCTAATAGAGCCCTAAAACACGAATGGGAAGCTTTTATCACTACATATTAAATGCACTTTTAAAGTATGAAGGGCAAATATTTGATCATAAAATACAATGACTCTAGTAACTGAGATAATTGTCAGCATCTATGGTCTGGCATGTAATAAGCATCTAATAGCTACCGCATTTCTTCTATCTTCCAGTTAATAACTGTTCATCGAAATGTAATTGCTAACAGAATACAATCAAGTCCAGCCTTTTATTGTGCTACATCCCGAGAAACCTGACAGAGAAGAAGATATACGAAAGGTTTCGAACAATGATGAAGAGAAATAAGAAAGAAAAAAAATAAAGTTAACAATTACAAATGCCGTGGGTGGCTGCGAGGTGCCAGTCGCTTGAAACTGCAAGTCATGCCATCTATCGACACACGCATTCACACTTTTCAATTCCTGGTCAAGCAACAAAAGAACATCGAAATGTCGTCGTCATGCCTACCAACCAAGTCTCTTAAAGCTCTGAGCTTCTCAGTACTTCTATTAGCAGGGAAATGTATTTAATTATATTAAATTGCATAATATTTAATTGTTTAATTGCATTCAAATATAATTAACATTTATTTATAATTAACATTTATTTATATTTAATATTTAATGTATTGTAACACCTCTATCTAGTAGGTAGGTAAATATATGTGTGGAGAATGTAAGGTTGGGGAAGCTATCAAGACCGTTAATTTGATGCAAAGCACAAATTTACCTTCTCTGTTGTTTTTCAGTAGAAGCACGGTACTCTAAAAAAATACAGTTAACCTGAGGTCACCTGTCCATCTACCATCGTTGTCCCACTTTGCTGTCTATGGTTTCAAGAGCAGCATTTCTGCAGCCTTTGATCTTTTCTTATGGCTTACATTATAGGGCCAAACCTATCCATGAGTTGCTGATGCTATGCGAGAATATCATATGATTTTAAACGCGTTTATTTTCTAACAGTAGCCCAAAGACTTCTAATTCTTTCCATAGTTATTCGAATTTCAGATATTTTGTCTTTTTATCATTTGTTTTAAAGTACACTATTATAATACGGCAAGTTAGCTGAAATTGTTTTTCATTCAGTTCCTGAAGAAGGACATAGAATAGAGAATGGCCGAAAATCTACATTCATAAACCTGACATGGCTGATTACCCGCGAAGCCTTGATTAATTATTTACTCGTTCAGTAGGTTCATTAGTATTATTTACAATTTTGATTCCTGTGACATCATCTTCGTTCATTCAATGTTAAAGATATATATTTAATGCACAGTTATTTATTTTATTATTAGTTTGTCATAGGTGTTTTAATACTACCGTTATTTTTCTTATGATATGGTTTCATAGTAAAAGCTACGCCAGCCAATTTAACAACAATGAATAGCTCAAGATAGCTTTGACTTCTGATTTGTGATGCGAATCCACAAATATCTGGTCCCTTGACTGAGCTTTCTTCCAAATTTTCCACAATGTTAAAAAATGGCAATACCAGGGAGGCTGTGTGCTTCCTTCACAAATTTCTTCAAACAGTTATCATTTCATTTTAATGTATCTCCAGTGTGCACCACCTATGGAGCCGTATGTTCCAGTGGTAAGAACGGAAGTCAAACACTACTAAAATAAAATTAAATAAATGAACAAATGATTTGGAGTTTGGCATGCGTGGAAAATTTCGAAAAAGGTTATAAATTTTCTTTTAAAATTATGAGTATAATTGCACAACGAATCTATATTAGATTTAACTGTTTAGGTTTTGTGTCCTAATCAGTAATTACCTAACAGCCTCCGAGATAATGAAGAGGAATTGCTATTAAGAGTTTGTTTCTTCATTTGAAGTATTTCCAATTCTACTGGAGTTATGATTTGTTTTCTTTGAAGTGGTGCAGAATTCAAAATATTGCGCCTAATCTAATATATAAAATTGCAGTGAAAATAAGAATTAAAAGAGTGAATAACAAACTCAAAAATGTAATATTTGAGGAAATTCCCTCTATTTAATCAGTTTACATGTCAGATTAGCCCGCTACTATTACATCTATAACCGAAGTCCGCATCATAAGGTCGTCAATTCTTTTTCGTTTCTTGTGCAAGCGAAATAGAATATTGACTGAAAGGAAAGAAAAGAAAAGAAAAGACTGAAAGTGGAGCAGAATGAAAGGCTGAGCAACTTATACATATCTTTTCAAAAAGGAGCTGCGTGATGGCCATCGCTCTCTCTTCCTCTCTCTCTCTCTCTCTCTCTCTCTCTCTCTCTCTCTCTCTCTCTCTCTCTCTCTCTCTCTCTCTCTCTCTGTCTCTCTCTCTCTCTCTTACACACACACACACACACACACACACACACAGCTATGCATAATATTCACCCGTGTGTTCTTTTACTCCCCTAATGCTTTTTTCTTTTGCTGAATGGAATATTGTACATACAGAGGTAGGTCCCTCCTTACATCAATAGAATGGGAAGACTGTTCGGGGCCCCATGTAAAATGAAATATTTAAGCCTGAAATAAGGAAACCTATTCACAGCCACACCTTGCACAAAGAACCAGTATAAATAGTATATAACCTCCGACAAAAGAGGCTTGCCATTCAAAACGATGGGAGGGTATTAGCTTAAAGGAAGGACAATGGCGGGGGGAAATGAAATAGAGGTAAGAAAACAGAGACGTGTGAATGGGGGAACATGATTAGTTTTGGAAACCTGTATTGACATGTCTCCGTGAGGGTTGCTTTATTATTTAACACGGCTCTAGGGGTTGCCTCGCTGCTATTGACTTCCACTGCTATGTTGCTTGCATTGTGAATCCTGCTATTAATTATAGCAATTTTTAGGTGCGTTCGATGAAGTGGCTGAATTACCAATGCAGTGGATTAAAGAACTTACACCATCAATACCTGGTCTCAGTACTTTAGTCTTCTATAACAATCTGAACATTTTTATCCTTTTGCTCCTTTCTTGCAATAAAAGTGACTGAACATAAATGTAATTAGTCAGGTACTTTAATTATGTATTTAGGGAAGTTTACAAAGTTTAAAAACTGGAGCCCCATTTATAAACTTGATGAGTACCACGCCCCTCTAGAATTTGCGGTTCTAAACGTTCTAGGCAATTGATATTTTATTAGAAACTTGGTAGACCTTCTTATGTCTCATTTTTTATGAATTTTATATAAATCGAAGTTGAACTGCATATACAATGTAAACATTGTTACGTCTGGCAGCTCGTTTTTCTTGTGCAGTACAACTGACCGTAGACAATCAGATCGCTTAATACGAACGTTTCCGATCCTCACAAGATCCGCAAAACAGGACTGCATAAATATATTCATGAAGGGAGCGAAAGTGTCATGAGGATCATTGGATCGCAAAGTCTATCCGTGCCATCAAACAAGAACAATAAATTCTGTAAATGAAGAATTTCAGGCAGAGTAATAGGAATATCTCACTCAGAACATTAGCAAACCTTAATTTTTGTGTGAAAAAATAACATTGACTTCACGCGTGCTGCAGCATCTACTAATAAACTTTTTCAAAAACAGAATTTGGTGTAGTACCACTACCTCATATCATTATTGAGCCAGATATTGATGATTTAGGTATGCTTTTTGAAAAGTTTTATATTAATTTTCTAAGCGTACATGTGTAATTAGAAGAGAAAGCAAATATCAAAAGTTCAATGGCTTTTAACAAAAGGCTTGCCAAGCATTTAATTTTATATCAGTTTTGCATAAAACATTTAGAATGTATTACATTTAGATGTATTATATGTAATCCTAAAGCATTCCTTAGCATTTCTCGTTATTTTATTCATTGGCATAGTTAAATACAAAATGCACCTAAACGCATTGCACATTTAAAACATTCCACTATTCAGCAATTATTTACTTCATGACATATTGTGGTACCATACCACACGCTCAGCATATCTATTTAATAATTTCTAACGTTGTCATATTGGACGATGAATAAAATGGGTGAAATGAAGCTGAAATGAGCTCCAGTAACCCTGCTCGAGTCAACTCCTGAAGATGCCCGACGGAGAGACGAGCGAAACGTCAAGTGCTCTTTCAGCCAATGGACCACGGCCAAAAAACCCGGATAACACATTTTATTGGATTGAAAGCCTAAGCATGTATAATAGTGCGAATCGCTTATTTTTGGATATGTGTTTTGAAATTGACTCGAGGTAATTAATTAAGGCCCAAATGACCTTGTTGTCGACGGGCCCTAAAACACCACACACACACACACACACACACACACACACACACACACACACACACACACACACACACACACACACACACACACACACACACACTCGAGGTAATTAATGATTTCAAATAAGGACTCTAGAATAGAAAGTGAAACCTCATTCATTATTGTTCTTTATGTTCTTTCTAAATACGTAGGCAGCTCATACAGTACTTACAGTTGCTCAGTATGCAATTTCGAGTACTGGTCCCTTGACATAATTTTTATCGGAAAGTTTCTTTATACAGGTAGAATGCTATCCAATTTATATCCATCCGTTTGTTGCTCTTTTGACAAATGTGTTGAGCTATGACGTATAAAGAGTTATTCCTGAAACGCTGTGTACCTACAGAAAAGAGATAACTTTTATTTTTTGTTGCAGGAAACGGAAACATGAGTACATAAATACAGTGAAAGGATAATGGAATTTCTGTCTCAATTTATAAGAGAAACCTTTACAGATCCTCTTTCCATTCCAGTTCCCCTTCCCCATTCCATTCTCTACATCAAATAGGAAACATTGGAAGAAAAGAGACAAGGCAAAAGGAAAAAGAGCAAGCTGGCTCCATTGTACGGCATCTTGTATGTTATCGGCAATATATTCCATCACAATGTGCCCAAGGAATTGTCTATAATTCTTCCTTTGCCTGGCTTCTCCAGTAGCTAATACCTTTCCAATAGGCTCTGCTATTTGCATGGGAAACGCATTGCCAGGCGACCTCGTCTGCACAATAGAGGGTAAGGCCAGGAAACACAGACGGGGTCAAACACGCAGAATTTAATGTCTCCCATAGGATGTTCTAACTTAACTTTCCCTCCGCGGGCTCTATGTACGTACACTTTAACAGGACGGCATAATGCTAAAAATCTGCTTTGATTTTTTAACTTATTGTAAACACCGAGCTAATGTTAAGGAGCAAAGCGTACCAGTGGTGTGACTATAAAATTTCAAACTAGGGAATAAAACCAAATTATGGGTTTTGACATAAAAATCATCAGTGAAATGCTCAACTCCAGCTTTCATTGAGTAACATACTATAGAACGTGTTGAAAATTATTGAGTTTAATTAACTTAATATATGCTATAAGAGACCGGCAATAGATTAGTACTCTTAATGGAACACCAAAGAGTTAAGTGATTTTCTAAAGTACGAGTTACAGATATAACTTTTAGCATAAAAATTGTCAGCAACTTCAGAGGTGTCTGCCACAAAATTTTATTTCAATATGTAATTGTATTAACAAGTTATTAGTTATATATAAGTATGAGTAGCTGGCATGCTTAATTTAACTGTTTAACTCATTCAACTGTTTGATGTTCACCTTTCCTCCAAAAGCGCTTTTCTACCCTAAATTCGGGTCATTATCAGTGAAGTCTGCTCCAACTACTGCTTGAGGACGTTCGTCTGCCTCTCCAAGTAAGTTAAGGCTACGTCCATTGGAGGTCTCCTGGAAGAGCAGATGGAAGCAGATGGAAGAGAAAGTACATCTACTTCAACAGACAGCTGGTAACCAATGTATCGTTCCAGAAACGGAGATAGAAGAGGAAGTATATTTACCTCAACAAACATCCAACAGTTTATTTTCCTCGCACCCAGAAACGACGCAACTACAACCTGTTAATATCACAGGTGACAACCAATCATCTGTGCCCAGTAAGATATGTACCAATGTTCCAGTTCCAAAGGTTGCCATCAGGAATCAGGAGAAATCCAATGGGCGGAGAATTAACTTTCTTGTAGAGGCAGACGAACGTCCTCAAGCAGTAGTTGGAGCAGACTTCACTGAAGATGACCCGAATTAAGGGTAGAAAAGCGCTTTTGTGGGAAAGGTGAACATCAAACAGTTGAGTGAGTACTCTTATAAATTAAGCATGCCAGCCACTCATACTTATATATGAAATGTATATCACTTTTAATACTTTGACAATTCTTCTTAATAAGTTATTAATTACTTTCTATCAATTTTACTAGGTACGAGTATAATCAACATTTCTTTCTTCCAACAGAAATTTAACTATATATTTTATATTTTTGTAATCACATTTTTATTATACTTTTAACAATATTTTGGAAGAAAAATTTCACATAAAATATACTTTCCTAAATAAAAATATTTTATAGGATACATAGAAGAGAAAAGTCATAAAAACAACACAAGAATAATTTATTTTTAGCAAACAATGTAAAACTGAAATAAAAAGTTCAACATAATCTTTTATTTTCCAAGTTGTGCTAAGAGTCGATCTCTGTACTTTTGTAGGAATAAATAGGCTTCGAATAAAAATTGGGTGAGAAAGAAGAGATATTTTATTTTAAATGGTACAGTATTTTACACTTGTGTCTAAATCGTTACATGATAGACGATTAAGCTTTCTGAAATTTGAAATATGTTGTACGCTGGCCCCAAAGTATTCATTCATTCATTCATTCATTCATTCATTCATTCATTCATTCATTCATTCATTCATTCATTACCAAGGTAACCAAAACAGTACCTAAATTGTCCCATTACTTCCTGCAGATTCATTGTAAATGAAAACCTCAATATATTTCAATCTAATCTTCCGGAAAAGAACAACAGTAAGGTCAACAAGACCAGTTCGAGAACCGGCCTGTGTAGCGTGGTGGTAGCCTTCTTACTCAGGTTCAAGGATCCCGAGCTTGAATCTCGGTCATGGTTAGTTATCTGGTGGTTTTTTCGGGTTTCCCCTTATCGTAAAAGATGAATATCTGATAAGTCTAAGCTCTATGGACACAGGTGTCTTTTGAGCATCATTTCACCGTTTCCTTCTTCGTGCGATATGACGTCGGAGTAAGTTAATTTGAAAAGGAAGAAAAAGCAATTTACATTGCAGCAGGACAGTATAAAAGTGGTTGAAAGTTTAAAGTAGATCTCAGTCTGCCTTTTTAAAACTATTTCTTTCTTTTCAATAGGTATCAAATCAAATCAACTCGTGGTGTAAGAGCTCCAGTAGGTCAAAGCCTGCCAATCCGACTGCCAACCTCGCGCCCACATACGCAAGATAGAGGTGGGAATTCATCCAACCGATACGGGGTGGAGTTATGATCAAGATATTTTCACTCCCAGCCGGAAAAATGTATTTTGCAACCAGGGCCGCTACCTATCGTAGCTCCTTATTTTCCCCACGATGCTGAGTGGGCACAGGTCCTATAACTGGGACTTAAAATCCGCACCCACCAGAGGTGAGATCGAACCCGGGCGCTTTCCTTTGCACGGAATCAAAGCAAGACTCCTTAGCTCAATACACCGCGGCGCAGGACTTTCAGTAAGTATAGTTTTTTTTTTAAAGAAAAAGTTCTTTATCGCCAATTATACACACGAATAACAACCTAGCGGCAGGAGAAAGCTCCAAATACTAACAAGGCAGTAATTTTGATTCATCTTCATTTGGCTAGCTTTTAAATTCGGGTCTGTTTATGACCGGTAAATAAAATTACAAATACTCAATCAATAAGAAGAATTTGTAGAGTAGGTATATAATGCGCATTATAATACAGACTGTGATGCAACACTATACTGTACTTAAATTAATTTCAGTCTCACCTTTTCGTTGATTAAGGCCACAGTTCTTTCACAAGCTCAAACACAACTAAAATTATCTCTATAGTTTAATTAAGTAGGCTTTAATGTATACGAAATCTCAAAGTGTTTGTTGTTTCATCTACATACACAGCATACATTTAAAAAGCATTTAAAACATATAATTAATTATTTACTTTAAAACCGTTGGCCACAGAACGTTTAAAGATTAAAATTATCTGAAAACACACTTCCTTATCTTCGATAAGAGGACAGTAGATTGATGGGTCATAAAAAGTTCCATGCACTAACTAAAGGGCATTGTGCTTCAATATAATTTCCGCCTTCATCAGTAGATATTTTGTGCTAACAGAATAAATTATGATTTCTTAATAAAAAAAGTGTAATGATCGGTGAGTGAAGTTCAAACATGCCATTTATTAGAGAAAACTTTCTTTTGGAAGGCATTCGTTTACAAAATTGCTAAACTGGAACACAATTTCAGATTTTCTTGTGGTTATAGGGAATCGGAAGACAAATTTGACGCTTAGGTGCAGAGTCGCCTATTGTGCTTCTGCAAACTTCCAGTTACTCCTATGTTGTTATTATTATCTATATCATAGATACTATCTACCTATATGTGAGACTTTATAAACAATTTATCAAATATGAGCAATTCGTTCAAAGTTAACTTTAAATTGGTTAAACTTTAGTATTGCATGTTCCTTGCATTAGCTTCTTTCTTAAAAGTAGTAATTTTTTCTGTCTCATTATAGAATACTCCGTTAGAATTTGTTTGCTGTTATTCAAAGATTTTCTCTAAATATGCATTAATATATTTTAAATATAGTTTCTTTTTATTTTTTAAGGGAGATTAATATAAATATATATATATGCACACATTTTCGTGTATGATGAAAAACTACAGCACAACCATAACACTACTACACCTCACCTATAAAATTGATTTAAGAAAATGAAAAAAAAGTCTGTTTAGTCTAAAAAGAATTAACTTCATTCACAGAGAATAAGGAACACTCCAAACTGATAACTTAAAACAGCTCAGCCTCAAACGATTATTTTCCTTGTTTATGAGCCACCCTATAAAATTATTCCATTTTTCTTATTCCTTGGCAAACCTTCAGCACACTTCCTTCTCCATTCTCTGCGCCCTCTTTATCTAGTTTTTTCTCCAACCCCTCCCGCCCTCATGTGAGTCAAATCACATCCTGTCTCGAAGGAAGCGAATCGCTGTTTTTCTGAACCGCGTATGGCAAAACAAAATCCACGGTCTTCAAAAGCATTACGAGAAGTGGGCGAGACGTTAACTATCAAAATATAACAAAGCTTTGGGTAGCAAAAATAAATTCCAGTTTCTTATAATAAGCAGGCAAATCATACAATACCCCATACATTTGTATCAATGCTCTCGAGTCTTTCATAAAGTGTTTCTTATTCATAAAACAATTTAAGGTAAGGTATATGTGTATTTTGATCAACAATTGCTTATTATAAAACTATTTTAAGGCAAGTAAAATATGCAAAATTTAAACTTTATATGCATCACTGGATATATGAGGGCCCATGAAATAAAAAAGGGAGCACATTTATAAAAAGTGTGCGCGCTTGCGTGCATGTTGTGTGTGTATGTGTGTGTGTGTGTGTGTGTGTGTGTGTGTGTGTGTGTGTGTGTGTGTGTGTGTGTGTGTGTGTGTCACATCCCAAAGGCAAAAACTCCGTTAAAATAAATTTACCGAGCGGGATAGCTCAGGAGGTTTCGTCTCTAACCCGCATTTGGGAGGCCCGAGTTTGATTCTAGTGACTGACCAAACTGCCCCCATGGGATTTCTCGAGAATTTTACCAGGTCACTAGGTGAATGCTGGGTAGGTTAATTACATCCCCGAAATTCCAGTCCCTCCACTTCACCTCCATTATCATTGCATATCATCTGTCATCTGGTGGACACTTTCAGGGTAGAAGTGTTGGCGGGAGTCTCAGAGGTGTATAGAGAGGTGATATACTCTGAGGGGGAAGGACTCGGTCTCCGAGCTGGCCTAGTGCGCCGATTCAGAAATGCGGCAGGCGGTATGCTGGTTGTGTAAGATCTACTGGAGTACTCTGCTCTGGGGAGGCGGCCTCCGGTCTCCGAACCAGCGTCGTTAGTGTTTCGGGGCCACGGCAGGTGGGATGACGATTGTCCTAAACCCATCGCAGGGGAGTTTCTATCTGGTAAAGTGTAGGGACCTCGCCCTCTTTACTGTAGTGACTCCTTGGGATCGGCCACATTCTGTCTCCTCTCGCTTCCTTGCTCCCGGGGGTGCCCCACCTGGGCCAGAGGAACAAAAGACCAGTCTAGTGGAGGTGTCGAATCCCCTCCGAACAATCCAGTCCAATAGAAACTTCGTAAATATTTAAGTTTTCTGTCTTTCAAGAATGCAACACAAAGATCTTCAAGTTACCCTTTAAGTTGAATTTTTGTTTTGGTTTGAGAACGTTAGTTTACTTAAAAGTGCCTCTACCAGTTTTGATTAAAATGCCATAGGTGTGTTTAAGGTATTTTCATGACAAATGAAACCCATCTCTGAATTTTTAGGAATTCCTCTGTAATCTATTTCATGCTTAATTTCTTTTGAATAACTGGTAAGCCAGAATATTGTCGCGAATTCATTATTACGACTGGCGGCGTACACGCACAAAGGGTTCGGCGCCGAGTGATAACAGACGGATAGCGCAGTGTGCAGATAAAGAGCCTGCAAAAACAGATAAAGATAGCCCGGAGATAAAAGACTTTCCCATACAAATAAAGTTAGGCGTCTGGAACGTTCGTGTTTTGTCTGGTGACGTCTTACAGAACATTCGATTTCTTGTTTGTTACAGAACAGTTTCGAATTATCAATGGAGGTATGTATAAGAGATCGCGACACGCCAGCCAGGAGTCGTAAACAGACTCGTAACGAGAGTTGTAATTTAAACTGGTGTGTTTTGAAAGTGAGCTCTTTGTTGTGCTCAACTACCTTGGCAGATTGTATTTGTGTGTTACGTAATTCTGCTGGTATAAAAGTGTATTTCTACGCAAATAAAGAACGTTCTGAATTTCTGCAACTTGGACTTTTAATTCTACGAACTCACAAAGTCACAATTGGTGTCAGGAGTGCGATATACGTATATGGACGCTACATTGGCAAAAATTCTAGAAGATCTGAAAGAAATGAGAACAGCGAATGACAACCTTGCTGCGAAAACAGAAGCGTCAAATAACAATCTGGCCGCGAAACTGGAGACCACAACTAATAACTTGTCCGCGGAACTGAAAGAAATGAAGACGGCTACCGTCTTCACCGCGAAAATGGAAGAAAGGAAGGCCGAGTTAACAACAAAGAGTGAAAAGGCAAACAACAGCCTTGCCGCGGAAATAAAAGCGGGGAACGACAGCTTGGTCACGGAAATGAAGGCCGAATTATCTGAAATGAAGGCTGCAAACGAAGCCCTCGCCGCCAAATTTGAGAAGCAGTAGGCCGGCGTAAAGCAGGACGTCACGGAGTTGGGCGAGCGCGTCGAAGACCTGGCGAGCCGTGTTAATGAACTATAGGGAAAGGCCGACAACAACACCAAGTCCCTGAAGGCCATGGTGGAGGACGTTGTCAGCAGGATACTGAAGGATTTAAAGGTTGGCGTGCCGGGACGTGACACAACATCTGCGGCTGCCGAAGTACGACGGCACGTCAACGTTGGAACTATCCCGCTGTCCATTCGACGCAGTGGCCTAGCACAACAAGTGGTCACCAGAGGAAGAAGCCGCACAACTAATAGCCAGCCTCCAAGGACAGGTCGCAGAAGACCTGAACGCGGTCCAGTCAGCGGCGGCGCCCAAGGGCGTCTGGGAAGCCCATAGAAATCGTTTTGCAGACCACCGCTTAGCCGCACCCAATTGAAGTCAAGATCTCAGCCTCCAGGGGAGACGCTGCAGGAGTTCGCCCTGGCAATTGAGCAGCTGGCTAGCAAAGCCTTAGTCACAATCCCACCAGAGTGCGTATCCCGGGATGCCGCCTACACCTTCGTCGACGCTGTACGAGACACGCAGATTCGTCAGTGCCTAACGCTCAGCGACTACAAAATATCCAAGAGGCGCCAACGGCAGCATTAAGGATGGAGGCGGCAAAGGTGACGGCTACCCGGCCTCGAGAGCCAGGCGTATCCGCTACACGGGAGTGCGAAGGACAGCCGAGAGACGCCGGCGAAGACCAAGTGGCCTGCGTTGGGGTGTGGCCAGGCGGGGCACCTGTAGAAAGACTGCCCACACCAGGTAGAGAAGTCGGAGGAACGAGTAAGGGACGGCGAGTCGATGGGCACGTCGGCACCGTCATCACCATCCCCTCAGGTGACACTATGCGCTGCCAGACGAAGGATGGACGACAGCCTCATCGCGGACGGTTGGGTGAGAGGGATGGTGTGCCGCGCGCTTGTGGACGCAGGGGCAGCCGTGACCGTCATCAGACTTGACATAGACAGGGGTATGCCTTCCAGAAAACCAAGCCGACCATACAAGCTGTGAGGGCATTGGGCGACACCTTGCTTGTGGAGAAGGACGCCCTGCTGAAGTTGACTTTGGGTAAGAGTGCCGTACGTCTGTAGGTGTTCGTCGCGAAGCTGGCTGCGGAGGTGACACTGGGACTGGATGCCCTTTAGCAGCCACGAGGCGACGGTCAACGTCGGCAGGAAGGTCCTGCGGCTCAATGGAGAAGTCATACTCCTGCAACCCGAAGAGCGCCTTCGGGTCTGCAGGGTCATCCGGAGGGAAGACGTGGTTGTCCCCGCGAGAAGCGAGCTGGTCATGACGGCGCGACTGGAAGACCAGCGAACCAAGAACATAATGCTGGACCAGAGGACACCTGTGCACGGACTATGTGTAACATGGGCATTGCTGCCGTGCCGAGAAGAGATTTCAGTGAGGCTGCTCAACACAACGGACATCGATAACGAGGACGGAGTTGGGTTCGTGCGAGCCCTTTGTCAGCGTAACACAAATCGACGAGACCCAGGAGCCGGTGCCAACGCCAACGACACCGGCTGGAAGGCTTATTGGAAAGGGCGGCCGATCACCTGACAGCAGAACAACTGGAGAAGTTTCGACAACTACTGAGACGATACCAGCGCGTCTTCAGCCTAGGCGACAGCGACTACGGCCGCACTGACCGACTGCTCCACAATATCGACACCGGAGACGCCCGGCCTGTTCGGCAACTACCTAGACGCGTTCCGCTGGCCAAACAAGCGGCGGTATGCGGTATGCTAGGGGACATGAAATCCAGGGGAGTAATGAAAGAGTCTGACAGACCTTGTTGTTTCCCTGTAGTTCATGTGAAATATAAAAGGGATAGTATACCTTCTATACTAAAAGAAGATGGCTCTTACACGACTGATAGAAACGAGACCATCAGGTATCTATTGAACGAACTCATACCAGATGATGACAACACCTATGAAACAGTATACCATGACCAGATGAGAATAGAGGATAATAGAGAATATTTGAACAGTAATCTGCTAAATGAAATAACTAAAGAAGAAATTGAAAAAGCCATTTGGCATTTAAAAAGGAGAAAAGCCCCTGGAATTGATAAGATACCGGCAGAAATTATACAAGCTCTATGTGGTAAACTACAACCCTTTTTACACAAGTTGTTAAATAAATGTTTAATAACAGGGAGAATACCAAGCATTTGGAAGCAAGCGAAATTAGTAATCTTAAAGAAAAATGAGGATAAAGATCCTGTGCAACCCAATTCTTACAGACCAGTCTGTCTCCTGTCTTCGCTAGCTAAAGTTCAGGAAAAGGTATTAGTAGATAAAATTAATGAATTGAGAGAAATTATTCCTCCAAATAGCAGTCAATTTGGATTTAGATCTGGCAGTTCAGCAGAAGATGCTATTAATCATTTCGTTGAGGTTGCGCGAGCCGCTGATAAAAATATTTGGTGGCCATCTTTTTAGACATCAAAGGCGCCTTTAACAACTTATGGTGGCCATGGCTCTTCAAATGTCTTAGAAATTTGCGATGTCCTAGTTTACTGTATTACATTTTAAAGGACTATTGTAATAACAGATATGTGAATTATGTAGACATTGAGCAACTAATTTCAAAAAGAGTCACTAAAGGATGCCCACAAGGCTCTCTATGCGGTCCTCTCTTTTGGGATATAGCTTTTGATGAAGCTTTAAATAAATTAGAAAGTTGGCAAGAAATTACATGGAAAATAGCATACGCAGATGACTTAGTAATAGCCATAAAAGGAAATTCCAGACTTGAGATAGAGAATAGATCAAATATCGTTTTGAATAAACTATTAGAACTATTTTTACAAATGAAATTAGAAATATCCCCAAACAAAACTGAATACATGTTAATTAAAGGGAAATTAGACAGAGATCCTATATTAAAGTATAATAACGTAAATATTAGAGGAGTAACAACTAAAAAATATCTGGGTGTAGTACTAGATGAAAAATTACTGTTTAATTCACATGTTGAAGAAATTTATAATAGGTCTTTAGTTTTCATGAATAAAATTTTAAGATTAAATTCATATGGAGCAAAAATGCCTAGTAAAATAATTAAAATTTATAATAATAATATACTCGCCTCGATAACAGGTTATGCTGCAAGTGTCTGGGCCAATAGATTGTTTTTAGTAGTTCCAAAAAGAAAAATCTTATCTCTGCAAAGAAAAATATTAATTAGGATATCTGGGGCTTTTTCTACTACACCTGGTGATGGCTTATGTGTCTTACTAGGAGTTCTGCCTTTAGACTTGGAAATACGCCGAAGAGCTGCTAGATATTGGTTTAAGAAAGGCAACTTAGAGAATGTAGGTAGACTCCTAGAAGGAGAATATGATGAAAATACTGAAATATCAGAAAGAATATATAACATATGGCAAGATAGATGGAACATGTCAGACAAGGGTAGAAGAATATTTGAAATATTTCCATCAATTGATGAAATACTTAGACTGAGATACTTAGAAATCAATAGAGGTATGATACATTATATCTCAGGACATGGCCCTTATGGCGTTTATTTATACCGAATGGGACTCAAAGATTTTGACACTTGCACATGTGGAGAAAGACAAACTCCAGAACATGTAGTTTTTGAATGCTCAGAAAGGAGTCCGAAAATATTGCATGAACACAGGTTTTTACAAAACAGATTTATTTCTGAAATAGTCCGAAATAGGAGACTTATACGCCATTTTAGTATTATAGTCAATAGAGTCTCAGAAGAAAAGAGACTAGAGTATATTCAGAGAAACAGAGAGAACATATGAGCTATAATTTAGTACTTATACTTTACTTATAAATAAACAAGTGTTTAAACTTATTTTGTAATTGGAAATATGTTTTTGTTAATAAGTTAATAGATATTTATTTTATTTTGAATCGAATGTTTAAATTTTATTTCTTGTTAAAATTAACTAAGGAATATTATTTGAGATTTTTTTGCCTGAAGTAAGGTATTGAGCTTTAGTTTATTTCAGTAGAAGATAAAACTTTTTGTTTTAATTGCGGGAGATCCGTTTTTGATTTTTAAATTAAGTTTAATTTAATTAGAGGGTGCTTTTAGATCTGAACTTAATTTGTGTAGGAAAAATTATTAATTTAGTGTTTCAAATGTATATTATTAACTGAAATCTCACACAATATTCCTAGTTAAT
This sequence comes from Mantis religiosa, assembly GCA_030765055.1. NCBI lineage: Eukaryota > Metazoa > Arthropoda > Insecta > Mantodea > Mantidae > Mantis > Mantis religiosa. The sequence continues at coordinate 192,262,228 of CM060948.1, read as the reverse complement.
TTATAAAATAAATAAAACTTTGTATAAAAATTGTAAAACTTTCTAATTACCAACCTGGTGTAAAATAATTAGATACCAGGTTTAAAATAAAGGTGAGCCGAGGACTCTGCCGTTGGGCAGGGCCTCGGCTTTTTTTTTTTTTTTTTTTTTTTTTTTTGTAGTTCATGTGACGAAGAAGTACTGTGAGCTACGCTTCTGCGTGGACTACAGGGAGTTGAACGCTGTCACCAGGATGGATTGCTTCCCCTTACTCCGGATTGACGACACTCTGGACACGCTGGCTTGTGCGCAGAGGTTCTCGACCCTGGACCAGTCGGGTTACTGGTGGGTAGCTCTGGATCCGAGAGACAAGGAAAAGACCATGTTCTCAACAGGCCAAGGGTTTTGGCAGTTCACAGTTATTCCCGTTGGCTCTGCAACGCACCAGCTACCTTCCAACGCCTTATGGAGTCGGTAATGAGCGGACTAATTACGCCTGCCTGCTATACCTGGACGACATCATCATCGTCGGCAAGACTTCCGAAGACCATCTACACATCCTGCGTTAGGTGCTACTGAGACTGCAGGCGACCAAACTTAAGCTGAACGCGAAGAAGTGCCAGCTCTTCCACAAGGAAGTCAACTTCTTGGGCCACATTGTATCACCAATCGGAGAGTCTGGGAAGACCCGGAGAAGATACAGGCCGTAAAAGATTGTCCTTGGCCAAAAAATAAGAGAGAATTGCGCAGTTTCCAAGGGCTGTGCAGCTATTACCGCCGTTTCATAAAGGGCTTCTCCAACATCGGCAAACCCCTTACCCGCCTGACAGAAGAACAGCGGCCTTATGTGTGGACGGAGGACGCCGGAGACGCTTTCCAGCATCTGAAGAAGACACTTTGCAGTGCTTCCATTCTGGGATTTCCAGAACCAGGCAGCACATTCACTGTCAACACCGACGTCAGCGACCATTGCATTGGAGGCGTCCTCTCCCAAGTTCAGGACGGCCATGAGCATGTGATAGCTTACTACAGGAAGACGCTGTCCAATTCAGAGAAGAACTACTGCGTCACCCGGCGAGAAGTAATGGTGGTGGTTAAGACCTTGGAGCACTTCCACAAGTACTTGTACGGTCAGCCATTCCACCTGAGTACTGAACACTCCGCCCTAACCTAGCTACTTAGTTTTAGGATCCTGTAAGGCCAGAGAGCCAGTTGGGGCCAGAGGCTGCAGGAGTACGACTTCACCTCTGAACATCGTAGAGTGGAACACAAGAGTGGAAGAGAAGGAGCGTACCTCAGCTGTCAGAGTGGTCACGGTAGTGCCTGAGGAAGGCTGTGATAGCGCGGGCCTTAGGAGGGAGCAGCTGGCGGACGCCGACTTGGGTCACTCTTGAGGGAAGTGGAGGCAGGGACAAGACCAATCTGGGAGGACATCGCACCAAGGAGCGCCACATACAAGTCGTACTGGGTCCAATGGGACTCGCCGAAGATCAGATAGGGTGTGCTGTTCCGGGTATAGGAATCAACCCATGGGAAGATGCAGAGAGAGCAAGTGGTACTTCTCCGGAGTAAGTTTCTGGAGGTCTTGGAAGAAGTTCACACCGGTATTTCAGGAGGGCGACTGCGAGTGAACCGCACGATCGACAAACTCCGGCCGCACTGCTACTGGCTGGGGCTTCGAGCAGATGCTGAGAGTTGGTGCCGTCATTGTCACGTGTGTGCGGCCAGTCGCGGGCCCCAAACTAGGAGCCGGGGTTGCATGCAGCAGTACAACATTGGGGCGCCATTCGAGCGAATCGCCGTCGACATAGCTGGACCATTCCCAGTGCCCGACCGAGGTAATAGATACCTGATGTTAATAGATACGTATTGTTGGTCCTGGACTACTTCACCAAGTGGCTGGAGGTATATGCCATCCGAACCAGAAGGCAAGCACAATCACGGGTGGATTATATATTTTAATAAAAAATTATTAGAGGTAGTACATAAAGATAAATTATTTTCTATATTTTCATACAAATTTATTGGTGAGAAGGAAGCCTTTGGAAATTATGGAATAATTTGAATATCCCTAATGTTAGAATTGAAAGAGGATATATAATTATTTTTGAGTAGTTCTGTTTAGGGTAAATTGATATTGTTCAGAGCAAGTGTTCTGCCATTTTGGGGTGCTTTTAGATATGATCAGGACACCAATTTTGAATCCAACCTGAAGAAGGAGGCACTGAAAAGGTTTGGGGTTAACAAGACCCGCACAACACCTCTGCATATCCAGTCAGACGGCACGGTGGGAAGATACATCAAGACCTTAGAAGAGCACCTGAGGAAGGTTGTGGCCAGCCATCAGCGAGACTAAGACTCAAGGTGCCACTGTTCTTGCTACCACTCGTCAACATACGACACCACTGGGATGGCGCCAGCCAGCTTAATGTTCATCCGAGAGTTACGCCTCCCTTGTGATCTGGCTTTTGGGAGTCCCCCGGAAGCGAAACAGCCAGTCGCCGAGTATGTGGAGAACCTAGTGGACCATCTCCACTGCATGCATGGGATGGCTCGTGAGAATATCCAGAAGGCGAGCGACCGCATGAGGACCCAATGAGACAGGCAAGCTAACAGTCAAGGTTTCCAGCAAGGAGGATGAGATGGTGCTGTTCGGGACAACCAGCCTTGAGAAGGGAGCAGTGTCTCGAACCCATTATTACGACTGGCAGCGTAGGCGCACAAAGGGTTCGGCACGGAGCGATAACAGACAGATAGAACAGTGTGGAGATAAAAAGCCTGCAAAAACAGATAAAGATAGCCCGGAGAGAAAAGGCTTGCCGACACAGGTAAAGTTAGACGTCTGGAACGTTCGTGTTTTGTCTTACAGAACATTCGATTTCTTGTTTGTTACAGAAAAGTCTCGAATTATCAATGGATATATATATAAGAGTATATAAGAGATCGCGATACGCCAGCCAGGAGTCGTAAACAGACTCGTAACGAGAGTTGTAATTCATACTGCTGTGTTTTGAAAGTGAGCTCATTGTTGTGGTCAACGACCTTGGCAGATTGTGTTTGTGTGTTACGTGATTCTGCTGGTGTACGAAGTGTATTTCTAAGCAAATAAAGAATGGTTTGAGTTTCTGCAACTTGGACCTTTAATTCTACGAACCCACAAAATCACAATCTTACTGCACAAAATATGTTTATTTTTAAAATACAACTTATCTCAATTTTTTTACGGAAATAACAGATTCCGAGATATAACTAGTTATTAATTTGAATTTACAACTTTTCTGAAATACTTCGCTTTAGTTTCTCTGCTATGTATTTAAAGAGAAAGTAGAGGAAGTACTGTGTTCACTTAAAATATAAAAGCAGTTTTAGAAGAAGATCCGTGTATATGTGCTTGCCCTAGTAAATATTTCGAAAAATAAAACTCTCTCTAAAACAAGCTTTAAAAATTTAATTCAGCTAGATATGTGTAAGATATTTTGATGACAAATGAAATGTATATTTTGAATCTTATTGAAATAGCCTCCGAAGTTCTTTTATTCTGAATGAATTTTGCACAACTGTTAAGTCATAAAAATTGAAAAAAGTCTTAATACTGTATAAACATAAAGTACAAACATAAGTTTGTACTGCATATTTGTTTAGCGAAGTTAAACGTTTCCGGGATATTCGATATTATTTGTTTAAGTAAAGTTGTTATTCAGCCCTTTCCCTCCTCGTCATACAAATCAAACCGAATTTTAGAGTAATTACATATCTACTAGATTTTAGGAGATTTAATTATTTCTTAAGCCTACTGTATTCCCCTATTTCCATTGGACATACAAGGAAATACATAATAAAGCCACGCACTCTTAAGGACTGACCATCCCTTATAGGGGACTGCGGTGCTATAGCTTCCCTTGCACTCACAAGAAAATTAGCAATGGAAAAATTTCTTCAAATGTTTGTCAATTAACTTCAAGTTGAGGAATAAGGCTTCTGTAAGAATAGTGCAAGAACATTAAACACCATATGTTTTATTTAGTGCATTATAAGGCAAAAGTATTAGCATCAGTCCAACCTAAAGTATTAATCTTTTCAATATAAAGTTGTAGTTTTAATCTCAATTATTTACTAGTGTCCTTCATTCTTATTTTAGGGGGACTTGAATAAAGTCCACATCCGTCTCAAATTGATTATAACTATTAGCTATTGCCTATAAAAAGTAGAAAAGAATTTGATGTATACGAGTTGAAGAGGTGACATTTATTTGTATTACTATTGTAAGTTAGAACATCTCTTAGTTAAGGGGAAACAGTACAGAATGAGTAAATTCATACAATCTAAAAATCAGTAAATAACTTTTGTTATACAATAACTTATATAGGAATATGCGTTTCGATTCTGCCCATCACCTCTTCACACTGCCACACAGTTGCATTGTTGTGAAGGCTGAGAGAAGAGAGAAATTCTGTTAGTTTGTGGATATCATTACCAACACAGTTAAACAATGTTCATATTTTCAACAAAAATTTTAGTTAATATCTTAACAAGTAATGGTAAATACATCTTCCCCGATATTTTATCCTATAAACTGCTCTCATAAGCAAGCATGGGGAGTAAGTAATCATGAACTTGGTTTGCTTCAGATATTACAGTACTTTCCTCTTATGCACCAATGCACCAGAAATTGCAGATATTTATGAAAAATGTTATGAATATTTCAATACCTTCAAAAGTATCAATTTCCAATTTACTTTGGATACAGTTTAATAAGTTTTAAGACTTTATATTTGTTTTAATACCTTTGCATTATTTAAATTCAATGGACAGCCTTTATTAACAGTTTACTGTAAAATATTTAAACTTCCTTTAACTAATATTTAAAATACCTGTTATTTGTACCCGGTATTTAAACCCCAGATATATTTCTAAATAAAATAACACACACACATATATATTTCTTTTGAAATGTTACAAAAAATCGAAATTTTATTGAATAAAATATGCTGAGAACTTCAGCGACATCTGTTATGCAGTGGGTGAACTATTACCCGCTTTGCAGCACAACTCGAGGAGTGAGACAAATATGGTACTGGAGATATATTACTCAGTGTTTCCTTACACAGCCACTAATAAATATTCTCTATAAATGTGTAGTGCTATTATATATCTATCACTGTTAACGTTATTTGACGTAAATAATCAGCAACGGCGTTTTTTGTTGTTAGTTATTCCGATTGTTTCTCTATTTACTGGACTTTGTGTATTTACCCATACACACGCGCGCGCGCGCACACACACACACACACACACACACACACACACACACACACACACACACACACACACACAAACTCGACCCGCGATCCCATTGACAATTTAGCGTCCACGGCCACCAGCCAATGAAAGATTGTGTCTCTTAACATGAAGTAAAAGTTTTCGCAAGAGTAAAGTTACATGAGTGAATAGAGAAAGTCAGGGGAATGATCTTATCAAATTTCCTATTGTTTTCTAAACGAAGACGTCCCACTATAACTAGAATACTAGCAAATATATATTTTGCTCAAATGTGAATGTAATTATTATTGTCTGACTACTAAGTAGAGGCCACAGCAATTTTTAAGAATAAATCCGAGTTTATGTCATTTTTGCAAGTTATGCTGCATTATTATTATTATTATTATTATTATTATTATTATTATTATTATTATTATTATTATTATTATTATTATTATTATTATTATTATTATTATTATTATTATTATTATTATTATTATTATTATTATTATTATTATTATTATTATTATTATTATTATTATTATTATTATTATTATTATTATTATTATTATTATTATTATTATTATTATTATTATTATTATTATTATTATTATTATTATTATTATTATTATTATTATTATTATTATTATTATTATTATTATTATTATTATTATTATTATTATTATTATTATTATTATTATTATTATTATTATTATTATTATTATTATTATTATTATTATTATTATTATTATTATTATTATTATTATTATTATTATTATTATTATTATTATTATTATTATTATTATTATTATTATTATTATTATTATTATTATTATTATTATTATTATTATTATTATTATTATTATTATTATTATTATTATTATTATTATTATTATTATTATTATTATTATTATTATTATTATTATTATTATTATTATTATTATTATTATTATTATTATTATTATTATTATTATTATTATTATTATTATTATTATTATTATTATTATTATTATTATTATTATTATTATTATTATTATTATTATTATTATTATTATTATTATTATTATTATTATTATTATTATTATTATTATTATTATTATTATTATTATTATTATTATTATTATTATTATTATTATTATTATTATTATTATTATTATTATTATTATTATTATTATTATTATTATTATTATTATTATTATTATTATTATTATTATTATTATTATTATTATTATTATTATTATTATTATTATTATTATTATTATTATTATTATTATTATTATTATTATTATTATTATTATTATTATTATTATTGTTGTTGTTGTTGTTGTATTAGTGGAGTCCAATTTCACAGCCGCAAAATGCAAACATTTTTGGAAATGGGCTTGTCCTTTAAAGGAATGATGGGGTATCTAATGCAACCTTGAGGATCGCACCATGCTTACTGTGAAAGAGTTGAAATGATATTTGTATTTCATTATGCTGAAAGTAGTAACTTCAATTTCCGCGGAACTGAGAATAAAATGGAATTGGTGAAATTATTTATAAGCAATCTAAGTTGTTCGAAAGGTGAACTGGGCAAACCTGTCTTTACTAAAATGAAAAATGTTTTGAACAAGAACAGAGAATATGATGCAATTGCAAGATTGTCGATGTACTGTTAGGTAATAACAATAAACATGTTAATTCTATATAAACTGCTTTTTATGAGCTTAAGGTTTGGCTTAGGTGTGTACCGAATGTGGTGAGAGGACGGTTTCTCACTCATGCCCTTATGAGTTGTGTGTGCGGCATTGTCGTTACGTCCATTTCACATTTGGGGGGCTCATCTTGCCGGCCCTGGGCTAGAGCTTGCGACCTCGGTCACTACAACCCATAACAATGTCATTTGCTGCTTATACCATCGCTGTAAAAGTTTGGTATCACTAAGTGCCCTCTGGAAAACATTCTTTTTTCCGGATTTTCAATATCCCAATATGAGACAGAATGAGGCACACCTTACTCATGATACAGCATTTGGACTACGTGGCAAGTCAAAGGTTTTAAGAGCTAGACGCCATGTATTTCTTTTAAAATACCGTTCTGTGTCCATAAGAAGGATCAAAAAACGAGTAACGACTTCGCATTTGAAAATTAGGGGCTTTGTCGAAAGAGTTTCAATATGAAAATTGCAGCGCACGATTCAGTTCGTCCACCTCTGTAGTGTTGGGTTAGCGTGCCTGCCTCACATTCTAAAGGTACAGATTTCGATTTTCGGTTACGGTGGCTTACCTCTAGAAGGTTATTTTACCTTATCTTGAATGATAAATGTCTGGTAACTCGAAGCTCTGTGGTCCAGAGGCTCATCTGAGCCACATTCCATTCATCGTTCCAAACGACCGTTTAATTGAAAAAGGAAAACAAAATAAGAAAAACGTTTATTCCCTTGACAGTGTCAGTTAGATCACTCAAAATTTCAAAACAAGGTCCCTAGAATGTTGTCAAGCATATACATATTTCTTATAATACGAGAACAGTTTGATAATTGTGACGTTGATGACAGATCGCGCACAAATCGCAAGGTTTTTTGTTGGTGTCGAAGTCTGTTCCTTGCAACATTATTGGGATTCTGTAAATGCTCCAACTACAATGTTGGGGTAGGGGAGGCCGAGTAAGATGACGAACGCGTTAGTTTAAGTTCGTATTAGGAGATAGCACCACCTTAGGGATAGGTACCACTATTTACTAGGCACTACACATTGCTAGGCACTAATAACTTGTACAGTGAGACCGCTGCTGCCATTTTATGTTCTGGTAGATGAAATTCGTGTTTTTATTCTGACGTATTGTAATTTTCAAGACATTTGCCATAATATCCGTAGGGGAGGGGATCCGTCCCCTTCAGCTGCCAAAGTGCGGGCGCTGCTGACCCTTAGCACTCGTGGTACCTCTAAAATTAGTAGAGGAACCTCGGGCCGAACATACCGAGCCCTTTCCGTAGGGTAGTTCTTCGGATTGGGTTGGACTCGGGGGGCAGTGTGTTCCCGACACCCACGGGTAAATGGGTACTTCCGGCCAGGCTACGGCCACCCGGACGGTTAGAGGGTTGCCTGAATAGCCCCGGGTACTAGCCTGCAAAGCTAGTAGAAGGTGTGCTAGATCACCATTCAGCCCCACCGAGGTTATAGGTAGTCTTCCCTGCGGGGTTGACGCGAGTAAGTGGAGTATCCACTTCCATCCCGTCTTGACGTTGTGCTCAGCGGGGGGGCTTTTTAGACACCAGGTATTGCCCAATGGAAAGAGCCCCGGAGTTTTCCATCGCTCCCGGGTAGAAGGAGGCACGGGTCCTTGGTCCTACGGGTCCAGGACTAATGGGAGTACAGACTCTGCACCTATATGTTATTACAGGTAAGATATCTGGTTACCCTTTGCTATTCATTGCTATCTTATATAACATCTTTTCGCAGTCACTATTTATTAATACTTATCTCCTGCTAGTCCCATCATAGTAATCGATGATTTCTAACGTTCCCTATCGGTGCAAGTTGACTGGGGCAAGTTAACCATCTCGTCATCTTGACCCTAGAGTTTTTATTGTTTTCTTTTTTGTTTTAATGTACTTTTTACTTTGTTTTGTGATTTTCATACTGCATGATTCCCAAACTATTGCTTAAAGCGTATCAGTAAAAAACTCAAGAGTCCCAGGTAATGTGCAAGCGTCTTAACAGGCTCACCTATGAAAGAAATGTTCGTTCAGAATGAAGCACTAAAGGTGATTCAAGAACAATTAAAGCCACATAAAGAGAGGCTCAAATTTCAGAAAAAAGGTGTAGTCAGAAAAAGAAATTTGATGAAGCGCGAAGTTCTGACACCCATGTCGCCAGCTCATTAGAGGACTGGATACAGTGTGGCAAATGCCAGGCATGGTGGCACGAGCACTGCTCAAACTTTGAAGGCGAATATTTATTTGTGACTTCTTTAAAGGAGAGCTATTGATTTTGGGTGGTACTAATTTATTATGATAATAATGGCTTCATTGCCGAAGCCTAGCATTTGAAAACAACAACATATAACCATTTAATAACTATTATTCAATTGAAAATACGTCACAATCTATAAAATAAATACTGTACAGTGT
>CM060948.1:192220376-192247876 GCA_030765055.1 Mantis religiosa | reverse complement strand
CATTATCTTGCCTATAGTAGAATTACATAAATACTATATTGTGAAGGAATCTGAGTTGTATTCTTGTGACATTTTCTACCCAGTCATATAATATATTCTTAAACCTACTTCTTAATCGGGATAACTTTCGTTAAAAAATGGCACATTCTGTATTAGAGATATTAACGATAATAAAGTGATATTCAGCCTTTAGAAATTTAATAGATATGTGCAGTTTTTGAGATTCCGTGTTCTTTTCATAAGAAAAATGAATAAAGGCTAGCACCGGCAAAAATGTAAATTTTTAGAAATTCAAACCTATAAAGTGAGTGAGTGTGTGGTGTTTTAGGGCCCGTCGACAACAAGGTCATTTGGGCCCTTCAAACCTATAAATAAAAAAGAATAATTCAAGAATGCTTAACCCAAGAGAAAATAGAGTAAATTGCTTATTTTAACAATATTTACATTTTCTTTTGTATCAGTAGTATGATTTTGTCCATCTGTTACGATGTGACAAACATAGTCATTAAAAATGAAGAGGACTTCTCAGGCTATTCTCGTCGGTTTGAGTGGCTCTGTTGGCTAGGCACTGCCTATTGATCCCAAGGTCCAGGGCGAAACCCGGCACAGACACTGGTAATTTATTTCAAAGCGACAGCCCCATGCCAGTAGATTTAACTGGCATGCAACAACTCTTTCGGGGCGAAATTACGGCACACCGGTGTCCTGTAATGCTACCAATTGGCAGCGTCACATGCAAACAAAATAATTCACAGGTTATATACTGTGTGTTCAACATATCCTTACATTTAATTTGACATGCGAATAAAATATTTACAAAAACAACATAATTTATAGGCTATATACAAATACATTTTAGGTGTCATGTGTTTAACCTAAATGTATTGTGATTGGGATTTCATTACGGAGAGGATACGGTACGTAGGCCACCATTCTGAGCACATTGTTGCTATGCCCCCAAGTGGGGCACACACGGGAGGAAACATGAGGCGAAGGAAACAGCTGGCGGCCGACCCAAGGAGCCACGACAGTACAGAGGGCAAGGTCCCTAGAGTTTACTTGGATAGAGACTTCCCCCAACAAATAAATTAATGTTTAAACCTTTATGTAAAACACATCCACTAATTAAAACTTCAAATAATGCTCTTGTTGACAGGCCAGGACAACGAACTCGCTCCCCTACAGCGGGACGTTAAGGAGCCCAGCAGCCGAGCCCTAATGGTCCCAGGCAGAGGATCCGAGCCCCAAAAGTCCCTGGCTGGCAGTCCCAAAATGGCCCCAGCAGAGGAGCGGAGACCGGCAACCGATCTACTGGAGGAGGAAGTAGTTTTCCTTAGAGCATATCATCCTGCCATGCACCGCCGAGACATCCGCCGACACTTCTAACCTGAAATAGACCACCAGATATCATATGATATGAAATGATAACGGAGATGAAATGGAGGGACAGGAAATTCGGGAGATGTAATTAACCTACCCAGCATTCGCCTAGCGACCCGGGAGAACCCCCGAAAAAACTCATGGTTCAGGTAGGTCGGCCACGGGAATCGAGCCCGGGCCTCCCGAATGCGGGCCTCAGACGAAACCGCCTGAGCCATCCCGCTCGGTGTCTAAACGTATTACATTTTAATGTAAATGTTAGATCCATTTCTGAAAAAATATCAAAACTAAGGAAATATTTCATATGTAACTTTAGTTGAGGAAATTGTCTTGAAAAATCCTCGTATCGCATCCTTGAAAGGCGCTGAAATTGAATATTAACTTGATATTTCATGTCTTATTTTATTACATCTAACGTCCATTAACCATTTAGGTCATGTCGAACGATTAAATGATGCTCAAATAAGCCCAGAGTCAACTGGATAAGGGAAAACTCTGGAAAAAAATCTACATAATTCAACCTGACCGAGATTCGAACTCCGCAACTCTTCAACATCAAGCAGATAAGATACCACCACGCTACAGAAGCAGGCAAGTTAATTTTTTATTTATGCTGTTCACAAACAGACACACTACAGAGAGTTCTTTCTAAAAATTCATTTTTTTTGGGGGGGGGGAGTGATTCAGGGAGCATTAAAACCTGCATTTTCTGTGAAATCATATTATAGAATGAAATGTTTCCATTACCTCCTTTGTATGGATAAACAGTAGAGAAATTTAGAAGGCCAGTATTTTTTCTAAGCAATTAACTTCCAACATTAAAAACAATTACACAAACATGTTAAGTATATTTACCTACCTCTTAGATACGTAGAATAAGTACTGAAAACTATGATAAATATCTCGAAGTGATGAAGGCTTTCACAAAAACATTAAAGAGAGCAAGCTTTCCTTCCAGTTTGTTTTCTGAATATTTTTAGAACAATTTGAAATAGTACGAAAGTACCTTAGTAGATACGGAACGCAACAGCAAATGAGTGGGTCGCATATTTGTAGGAAGGAGTTTACCGAGGATAAGTTCAAAAATTTTGTGTTGAAGAATACCCACAAGCATGGCGAATAACTTCTCTTTATATTTCAGTATTCTTCCTGCCGTATTTGCTCGTATTGTTTTTCTGGCAACTTTTTCTTCCCATATGCTACATTACTCCCTCCCTTATAGCCTTTGTGATGTACAAAGTTAGAATGCGGTTGGCTGGCCTCTTATCCCCCCCTTCGGGACTCAACCTGCCGCTTTCGTTGGCTGCTCTTGTTGTTGATGATGACATTGTTTGTTGTTGTTGTTTTTGTGCCGCTTTTTGTTTTTGTTTTGTTTTCTTCCCCTTTCTTGGATTAGGAGAACAAAACCTCCGAGGAGCATCATTATTTTTTCTGCTCGTTTATTCCCTTTACGCAGTACTCTCTGTCCGCACGGCAGAGACATCTAGCGGCAGTTTTGCTGAACACCTAATGTTGCCTTCACGATAGCCGCATCTGATGTACTAAATGGTGAAAAATATCTAGAAGGATCATACCCAAATGTACAAAAAGGGAACACTTGACTAAAGTCTATACAAATGTCAAATGATTCATCTATACAACTATGTATGCTACTGGGTTATTTTATCAATGCTTCGACAGGGATGAGTATAATGATTTATGGAAAATTAAAATATATATTGTTCATTTATTTCGCCAATTCTAACTATATGGAGCTACCATGCTTTACATAGTTTTTAGGACGCCAAAATAAACCATATTCTCTATTGGATTGATAGAGTCTACATGAAAAATTCAATGCTACGGCCGGGATTTGAATCGCAGATCTACGGTTTTCTGTCCAGTCGCACTTATCCTTTGAGCTACCAAGGCCAACTTGCCCTCATGATATTAAATTCTCCAAATTCTCGGTAAACCACTAGGGGCTCTCGCAGTAGATCTGTGGTTCAAATCCCGGCCGAGGCATTGAATATTTTATGTCAACTCTATCAATCCAATACCTTAGCCTGTATACGGCTAAAGTGAAGAAATGAATAATTTCCATTAATTATCTTAAATAAAAAGAGTTAAATGATGAAGCCTGGGATTCAAGTACTTACAAATTATTGTAAGTGGCCACAAACGGTGTGTCTCGGATGCGAGAGCTCTTAGTGGTTTACCGGAAAAATATATGAGTCAATTGGAGAATTAAATGCTATGATGGCAAGTTGGCCTTGGTAGCTCAAAGGGTAGGAGCGGCTAGCGAGAAACCAGTAGATCCGAGGTTCAAATCGCGGCCGTGGCATTGAATTTTTCATGTTGACTCTATCAATCCAATACCTGAGCCTGTTTACGGCTAGTGTGAAGAAATGAATAATTCCCATCATGTTCTCTATACCTACTTGCTATTTGTTCTAGCTCATTGGTGATTTTTGCATGAATTTTAACCTCATTTGACGGGGTACTAAGGCATACGGGACGTTAAAAATAAAATGGGGAGATGCTATTCAAACATGCCCGAGCTTCTTAAACTTAGAATTACTGAAATTCGCATTGTAAACAGAGAAACCCTGAAAAAGCCTTCTCCAGGTAACTCACACTTAAGAATCACCCTCGGGACCCCTTGATGTAAGCATACTCAATATTTTACACCAAGAAGATGAGCAGTAGGTACTTCTCATTTTCATTTCATTGACATTTTGTTTGAAATTAGCTAAGTTGACTCCCTCTCTTCTTCTTCTTTTTTTTTGTCCTTTTTGAGTTGAGAAAATGTTTAGCAGCTCCTGATTTAACCCAGTGTACTAGTGAGTGTCAATAGTATCAGTGTAATTAAAAAAGTCACTATGACTCCTGGGATAGAATTGTACGCGAGAGTTATAAAATTGACTGCCAATTACGATACATAATTTTCAGTCACCTCGAATTCTGTCTTATATTGTGATAGTGATTCTCAGAACAATCACATGCTTCGTACACCTGAATACAAAAGCAGTATTATGAGCTTCTTACTTTCTCATGTGTCACAAAGTTCACTATCAGGATTCCAACTGCAAATTTTCCATTGTGGGTATGCTATACGTTACTATGAAGTAAAATTAATTAATTGATTTTACCTAAATTGGTTTAACAAATGATAAGCATAGCTTAGTTATGTTGTTGAGTTACGGGTTTTATAATTAAGACTTTGGATGTTACATATTTCAATCTGGTGGAACTATTTTTTGAACATACCTATTGTAATTCAATTGAACTCACGCTTAAGGTTGATTAAACATTAATTGATCAACTCTTGATTTAGCTTTAAAATTGAATCCAACATTTTCAAAAGTTTTACTTAAATGGGTCAAAAGGGGTATAAGTCACTTCGGGTAGGTTTGGAGAAAATAAAAATGACTAATATCTGCTCAAAATGAATTTGTATTTATGGACACTATTTAACTGCTGTGGTTCTCAGCGTCCCGTTCTATTTTGGAACTGAAAGTTTTGCCCAAATACTTGTTTATCAAGCATGAATTTTTTAGTGTCATAAATCTAACCATGAGATCATCGTCTTTACTTCCATTCCGAAGAAATCCATACAAAGGTTCTTATCTTCTTCCTCCTCCTTTCGTGGATTAGACCACTAACCTGCTCCGTTCTTACTTCCACGTCTTTTTCCTTAGGTTTGTATTCTAGGACAATAATGATGAAGATAATAATGACGGTGATTAATAATAATAATAATAATAATAATAATAATAATAATAATAATAATAATAATAATAATAATAATAATAATAATAATAATAATAATAATAATAATAATAATAATAATAATAATAATAATAATAATAATAATAATAATAATAATAATAATAATAATAATAATAATAATAATAATAATAATAATAATAATAATAATAATAATAATAATAATAATAATAATAATAATAATAATAATAATAATAATAATAATAATAATAATAATAATAATAATAATAATAATAATAATAATAATAATAATAATAATAATAATAATAATAATAATAATAATAATAATAATAATAATAATAATAATAATAATAATAATAATAATAATAATAATAATAATAATAATAATAATAATAATAATAATAATAATAATAATAATAATAATAATAATAATAATAATAATAATAATAATAATAATAATAATAATAATAATAATAATAATAATCATCATCATCATCATCATCATAGAAAACAAACAAATGGCACGGAAACACAAAGTGCTCTCATGTTTGCATGGTTTTTCTGATGACTTTTTACAATGTGTAGAGTCCGGAACGTTAGATAATAGTATCATAATCAGAATGTATAAAGTAGTCATGGATGAATGCCCACAGGTGATACGTACTTTTCAATTATTTATTGATCCAATACTTTAGTTTATTCTCTCAAAAATAAAGAATGTGTACCAGTAACTTACAATATTCTGTTCTCATATCATGGAGTACACTCGCTTGCTTACATAGTCCTGGAAAGTGTCTTTCATCGCATTGCTTCGCTGAAAATCAAGAGGAGCGGAGCGAAGTTCACTACGCCACTGCCGTGCATTTAGTCGAAGTTTCCCCGTGGCATTGTGCAAAGATTTTCTCGCACGAAGGGATATCTATACTTACGCCAAAGACGGGGCATTTGGGCCACCTGGTGTATATCACATTCTGTATACACCCTTATATCATTAACTAATTGTACCAAACTTTTGTTGCATACAAGGTAGTCTATTATTTAGCCTAAACCTCGATTATTCCACGTATATTTATATATTTTCTTGTTCTTAAAATATATGTTTGTTACTCTATATTTCTTAAAATTACAAAATTCTATCAATGCGTGTTCATTCTCATTTTCTATGATTTCTCCATATTTCCCCCATTACATTTGTAATTGGTCAATTTCTCACTCTGGCATTTAAATATTCACTTATAAATATATCATCATTTTGTTTATTGTATTTAACACTTTTTGTAATTCTTTATGAAATGTTTAACATATTTCTTTTGTTTTATCTTCTTCTGGACTATACAGCGTGCAACTTTATTGGTGTCATATATTTGATTTGGAGGAAGTGTTTGTGACATTAAAGCAGTAAAAACAAAACAAAAAAGTACATAGTTCTGAGAAACAGGTGTTTCAGAATCACAACACAAAATCGAACGTTTTAAAAATTGTTCTAAGAGGCTTCCTCTTGCTTCGATGCATGCAGTAATCCTGCGTTCCATGACTTTGTCTACTCTATTGTACTCTGTTTCTGTAATTTGTGTAATCCAGTTTGGATAATACCTTCGCTCAAAATGTCAATATTAGGTACAGGAGTGTCATAAACCAAGGACTTTAAATTTTCGCATAGAAAGAAATCTATGCATCGGCAAGAAGAAGCTACTTCCAGCAATTTTTGTAACTTTCGATTTTGTGTTGTAGCTCTGAAATAATTGATTTTCATACCCATGTACATATGAACCTTTTTACTGTTCTGATGTCAGAAACACGTCCTCCAAGTATGACACCAATATAGTTAAAGCTGTATACTCCTATTATTGTAATGCATCTTCTCAGTATTTTAAATATAAATAATCGTTATTATTCTTTCAGTAATAAATGTATATGATATGATGTTTCTTTTCCATTTCGTATGAACCATTATAGCAGACCCCCACTCATGCAAGTTCTTCAATGTCTACTCCACTATTAAAAGTGTATAATTATTTAAATCCTCACAATTTGTTTTTATTGCTTTCTATACTGGTATATTTATTTGCTTTCATTTAAATTTCCTCTCGTGCTTATATTGCTTTCATGCTGATTTCTCACATCTCAAGTTCCTAAATTAATAATATCCGTAATTCCCAGTCAATTAGCCTTTGTCTTGCTAATGTTGTACCCAGCAAATCTGTCCGGCTTTTTATTCATTGCGAAACTTCTGAATAATAGTTTTTTTTTTTGTGAATGGGCTATCAACCAAATTGCACAACCCCCTAGCAGGAGGACCAAGGTTTGTCTTCTGAGCATCCTCCTTGTAGAGGGTGGCAGTCCAGAGCTAAAGAGGCCCCTCTGCTCTGCGTGTTGGTATTGAATTACCGATGGTATTGAAAGGGATTTTTATGTCTTATAAAAGTGAACTCATCACTCTTCGAAGTTCTTTGAACCCGTGACTTCGAAAACCAGAGGTTAGTGTGTTACCTTTAGGTAAGAACTGCAATAACAAAAAAGAGCTCTTTAAGCCCAAAGTTGACATATTTATTGACCAGTAATTTATTTTTGGATAAGAGAAAAATGTATATGCTCGCTAAACTATGTTTTTAATATTCAGTCAGTAACCTGTTCAATTCTTTGCATACTTTTTAATCATTTTAGCTTATTTTTAAAATATATTAGAACATATCAGAACATGCACTGCAACTATCACAAAATATCATGTCTGTACACACTGTACCGTATCACATAAAAACATTTAGCTCCTCGTGTAGCTACCATGTTAATAAGGAAATCAGCAATGTCAAATCATAATATGGCATGTCTTCCAGTGACACCATGTCATTAGTCATAAGAACCATATATACCTCCACCAGACGCTGCGGGTGATTGCAAAATTTCATCAATGACGTCAGAATACTGTTCGGGAAATAGATATAGCAGTACACCTTCTGATTATCATCCATCATGGCTTTCTTAATTGATATTTTCTCAAAAGAGTCACTGCTGATCTTCTGGCGAGTACGAGGATCTCACAAAATTCTGCTTGCTGTTTGCTTCTGATGCATTTGCAACACCTTTGAACTAGTTGCAGTTACTCAAAAGAAATTAAGTTTGGATATGCAGGGCAGCTTTTTATTTCTACGAGGAGTATTTCTCATCTCAAATGAGTTCCCTGATATGTTATAGAAATGTGACCACAAGATTTTGGAACTGAAAACCATGTCGCGTTCAACCACTGTTATAGCATCTCCAGACGGGTCGCATTCAGGATAATGTTGCATATTTAAATGTGTGTCAAACCTTCAGAAATTCAGGATCCCAATTAATTCAAAAATTTAAATTTAGTGACTCGGATCCCTTTTAACAATCACTTATTCATTCGATTTATAATCTCCTATCGTATTTATTTAAATTCATATTAGTGCCTAAAGACATTTCACCTTCTGATTATTGTAGGTATTATATTATTAAGATTGTGATGCGGTTTAAGGAGATGGTGCATTTGAGAAATGCTTAGGGGAATATTAAAAGCCCTATTCCACCAATCTTTAAACTGCTAAATCCAGGATCATTTATCTCTAAAGTTATTTACATATCGAACTGAACTACCTTCAGAGATGCAGATGTGTGTGTTCTACGTTCACCGACCACTTTTATCCAATAAGTTCGTTCATTTTTACATACACACACCAACATAGATACACGTAGTCTGTGACATGACATTAGCTCTGGCTCATTGCCTGTTATGTACTATTTACATATTAATCACATACATATTTTAATATATAGTATAGTCTACTCACTACTGTGGGTAAATATTTGTGTTCTTTGTTTTCACTATCAAATTCCACTTGTTTTTATTTCATCTAGAAGCTGGTCTAATTTCTTACTCTCTGCAGAAACAAACCTTTACGGCACACTTTTCTGCTAACTGTAAACAAATTTTTTTGATAAAAACGTTTTCCTCCATATGTACGTCCGTTTACATTCAAATATATCTAATATGTTCAATATCCTTCTTATTGCCATATAAAAGGGTATATAGCATTTCTAAAACCCTTTGATGTACAGACACCGTTCTTAACCATTCAATGCATTCTCGTTCCTCTTTATTTACTTTATTTATGTCTGTCGTGCTTTCCCATGATCTTTTTATCTGAGCATAAAAAACCAAGGAGTCCTTCTCCGCTAATACTAGTTTGGTATTTCTGCGCCTTCAAATCTTTTGCATGCAGTTTTCCAATCCCATTGTGTCATTTTCTCTTCTTCTCCGTACGTCTGGTAGCATATTTCTTTGATGTTCTTTTGAAGACTGATCCATTTGCTCATCCACTTGCTCTTAAGGTCTTCTCCGGATACTCAAAATATTACCTTAAAGCATTGCTTTTATCTATCCACAAGTTCGTCTATTAAGGAACACCTTTTGTTCAACATTTATCGGAAATTATTGTTTTAAATAACCACCAATGTTATTACAGACTTCTCTATGGTTCTGTGGTTGGTATGCTGCACTTCAAAATCCGTAATTCCCGGGTTTGATTCTCAGTTGGAAAGTGGCAATTGCCTTTAGCCAGGCTTATTCACTGTCATCCCTGTACTCTGGAATAATGAACGAGAGTGTGAAAGTGTATGCGTGTGTTTGTGTGTATGTGTGTGTGTGTGTGTGTGTGTGTGTGTGTGTGTGTGTGTGTGTGTGTGTGTGTGTGTGTGTGTGTGTGTGTGTGTGTGTGTGTGTGAATTTAATGCAATAACCAAAATTATTACAAACCCAAAGATCAAAACAAAGTAGAACAAACATCACTGTAAGCGAGTGAGCGTCATTACTACCGAGTTATTATTTCAAAATTTAAAAGGCCGCCGATATTATTTTAAATGTTACAAGTGAGATGACTCCTCGGTTACGCATGAGGTTCACATTTTGGTGTTCCTGGGTTCGATCCATGATAATTGCCTTCTTTGACCGTGGGGATTTCTGTGTGAATTTTGGAGTAACTTCTTCTATATACCTCAGCTCTCCTCTGTCCCATTTCCTCTCCGTGTTTCATATTACAGAATGATGCAGGCGCTGGTTGTCGGTCGACGGAGTGTAGATGATGGAGATATCGCGATTCGGAGCTTATTCTCGGCTCCGCCAGAGGGTGGTTATTTGAGCCTCCACTGCCGAGTCGAGCTTTCCTGGTTCCTGCTGAAGAGGATATTAAGCACTTTCAGGTCGCCACGAGCATCTCCCAGCCGGGTGTGCAAGTCGGTACTCGTTGCTAATTGTTAGCGAATTATGACGCTTAAGTTGTCCGTTCCTGCAGCAGATGTTAAGACCCAATTGAGGGTTGAGGTACTCCGTTACCTAATCTATCTCCACCTCTGACTATAACTATAAATATAACATTAAAAAATTTTATTAAAGCTAAAGTACGTAAATCCAGAGTTCATTACTTTGAACTTATTTTCTTATGCATATTTACTCTCACATCCATTTTCCATATCCTATGGTGTGCAGAGGATAATTCTAATTAAAGAGAAAATTCAACTCCTTGCAGAGAGTCGAAAACGGGACCTCTGGGAGAGTCGAACCACTTGACCACGGAGGCAGGCAATGACCCATTTGTGACAATAAGTTTTCTCCTAGGTATTAATATCATACGAAGTATTTCTTTCTTCAAGTTTGATGCTTAGTGAATTAAATACCTCTCACTGGCATGGGATCAAGATGCAAAGTTCAGGAATTTCCCTCTCGGCTTTCACTTCTGTTGAGATATCTGCCCATTTCGATTCAGTCGATAAAGCAGGTACCTGTCTTGTAGACCCTGAAAACAAGAGCTTGGTGTGTAATTATGAAAGTTTGTTATGTTCCCTTCCCCCTCTTCTCTTCCGCTCTCTTTGACTTCACGTCTTTTTGGGAGTTTAATTGCCACTCCTAACGAAGCAGGGAGAGATGCGGCGGTTAGGTTCGTTCCGCCAGAACGGTTCTGAAAGACGACGAAGCAAGGTTCAAGGGGCAAGTCGGCCCCCGTATCACATCTACCTAACTCGCTCCAACTGTTGGTTACTGTATTGTGAGACTTGGTGGAAAAATGTTGTATGTCCAGGCCAATGGTTGATGGACTGTCTGTTCTCTCAATCTCCAAGCAGGCCACATTGCGCACAGTTACACTTAAACTTGCGGCCCAGAGTCATTTTGCGCATACTGCCACTATTTTATGTATTCATCCCTTACAATGGTTTGGCAATAATGAAAAGCAAGTGGAGCCCTTACACGTCATTCATCCTTCAGCTGCAATGGTGTATGGTGTTAATCGCCTTAAAAACGTCAAGTTCTCGATGCCAAAAAAGATAATTCACAAGTTTCCATTGGCGCTAAATTTGTATGTAAAATGTTAACTATGAAAGAAAAAACTGGTGGTGTAAATACCTTACTAAAATTATCTAACAATATCAACCGGGACAAATACCCCGCTTTAATTTACTTAAATACCCTGTTTACCAGTACAGTAGAGAGTAAGGTACTAATCACTGACGTAAAACAATATTTAGCGTATTTTAATTTTAAAATAATAGAGAAGAACTCTTAAGCCGTCCGAAGTCATATCAAAATACATATCAGCGGTATGTTCAGGTACTATACCCATTTTTCTAAGAGTAGAAGTCTGCAAGTGTGAATTTGAAACATAGATATAAACTGCCGACATGCCCGGCTGGTCCTACTGCATTCCGTTGTAACTAGAAGGAAGTGTGGAATAAAATCATTTCTCTGAAGGTTTATCTCGATTAACATTAA
Source organism: Mantis religiosa (assembly GCA_030765055.1). Classification (NCBI taxonomy): domain Eukaryota; kingdom Metazoa; phylum Arthropoda; class Insecta; order Mantodea; family Mantidae; genus Mantis; species Mantis religiosa. Next base: position 192,235,986 of record CM060948.1, on the reverse strand, counting down.
GTAAATAGCAGAATAGACGTTTGTAAGAATATTTCCATAAAAGTGAGAGGAAAAAGTCATGCAAAAGCTGCAGCAAAGTGCAGATACATCGATAAGATCCTTGTTTCTCATCCAAGAATATTTTGATACACAAATTCAACGAAAGGTAAGAAATATTGCATATAACTTAATAAGTTGAATGGATATAGAAAATATTAAATACTGCATTTATTACACTAATGCCTGAATGGTACATTTTAAGTATTATTTGTTTGCTTTTAGATTACTATGTGTTTAAGCAATAGCAATACAAGATGCAAGCCTGATGGTTGAATTCACATGCTTTTTCCTATTAGTTTTCTACAAACGTGTTTTTACGAAAGGTTACTATTTTACCCTTTCATTCAAATAAACGTTTAATTTACAGATGTAACACAGTAGGAAAAGCGACAGTTATATTTATAGAGAACACGTCGCTATTGCTTTAAAATCACATGGTCTTTGCGTAGCCACAGATAAAAATTATCTTATCCTGCATCACTAAGTAAATCATTTAGTAAGATGAGAATTCAAGATATACATTTCATTAGTTATGAAAATACCTATCTTAAATACTTGATAATTTAATCAACATCGTTATATCTATTTCTGAGAAAGTGTATTGTATCAAAAGATGTATTTTCGGTGAAATCTCGACATAGACGATTTTCTTGAAATACAATACTTTCCCTTATTAGTGTAGGTAACTAGTTAAGAAAGGAAAAATATTCAATACAATCTAATGTGAATGGAAGCGGAGGAAGTAATAACTCAACAGTAGAACTCGAATTTATATGCACTATAAGGTATGAATATATGCATGCATCTATGCACTAGGAATCTGCTAAATATGTACTTAAAAGTTTATGCTACGCATTTAAAACAAAACATATTATTTCATCTTCCCCACATTTATTAATCTTGAAGTAATCAAAAAGTAAATTCTGAAACACTGGCACTAATTAGTTAATACTTATTAGCCTCTCATTCAAACTATTTTAGTATTATTCATGTTTATTCTAATAAACAATTACATATTTTTCACCTTTTCTGGAGGAAACGATTTTCTTCGATCACTTAAAGTGTTTTCATATTTCTATGAGCAGTTGTTTGTAGTTATTGAGCAATCTATAATTTTTGTTGCAAGGTGCCTATAAAAATAGTTTAAAAATAATATGAGCTTATTTTAGTTAAACAAAAACCAACAATCAAGAACTTGAAAATCTCATTTCATTTTTAAAATATTCTGCACTTAAAGAGTGTAACTTAACTTCCATCTGCTGTTAAGAGTAGGATTGCTATTAGGATTACTACGGAGGGGATTCAGCACTGCGACCATCTTGATCCAGTTACCTATGCCCCCCAGGTGGAGCATCTCGGGAGGTAGGATGAGGTGAGAGGAGATAGGCCGGACGTCCCAAGGAACCACTACAGTGCAGAGGGCAGGGTACCTACATTTTACTTAAATGGAAATCTCCCCAGGCAGGCCAGGATAACGGACATTCCCCACTACTATAGTTCGAAAGCGGTCCCAAATCCGGATCGGCGACCAGCAACCGACCTATCAGAGGAGAAAGTGGTTCACTCAGAATATATTATCCTGCCATGCACGCCGAGATTTCCGCCCACACTTCTACCCTGAAAGAGACCACCAGATGAGAGATGATGTGGAATGATAATGGAAATGAATTGGGGAGATATATAGATTAAGAACCAGATACCTAGGTCCCCCAATCAGAGCAGTAAAAGAGAATTTTTACTGTAGCCTTCTCTTCCTGTTAAAGTACCGAGGTGAAATATTTGTACGAATCATTGCTGAAAATGTAAAATATAGGCATAAATATGCACAAATTAGTTAAATATGCTCTAATTCCTTAAATATACATTTATTTGCACTATAAAACTGCGGTAATAGACTCCCTACTGTGTGAATTACATTATTTACTTACGTGTATATGTTTACCTATCAAGAAATAAAGCATGCAAATATGCAAAAATCTGAGCTCTACTCATCAGATAATGACAGGCCTTTACAAGATTTGGCTATTCCTTAAGCCTACGCTATTATCCTACTGCAATTGTACCTTGAAGGGAATAATAAAACCATTTCTACAAATGTACATATATCTCGCTTAATTTGAAGAAATTAGAACAGAAATATATTTAAGAATACTTTTGTACAAAAGTGAGCAGATAAAGTCATGTAAGTGCACGCAGCAAGTTTTTGTGCTTTCAAATTTTTCTTTCCTAAGTTGCAAGATTATAGTAAACCGTGTGGCCATATTAAATGATAAGCTCTAATCCGAAAAGCAGCAACAGCTGAACTCCATATAAATTTTCCAAGAGCTATTTGGTTTAAAAACTAATCCAAAAACATTTTAAAATTATAAATACCAGGGTGTAAAATGGTTTTACATCATCTTCAAAATTCAAAGGAGTAACTAAGCTACCTCATTATCCTTCTTTTATTAAAATATCACATACCATCCTGCTTATACCAAACAAATTCCAACATGCGGTAAAACCCAAAAACTGGGTGGGCACGCAGCAAAAACCTTCCGGCTGTGAACAGCCTGCAAGTGCAGTGTGTGCGTGTGTGCGCGCGCGCGTGTGTGTGTGTGTGTGTGTGTGTGTGTGTGTGTGTGTGTGTGTGTGTGTGTGTGTACTTTATATGGTATCAACGAAAATAGTTTCAAATATGCTAATGAAAGAGTTAGATTTGCAGGCTTTTCACTTCTCATATTTCCTACGGCACATAAACTCGTGAAAGATTAAAACAAGATACGGAGTTCGAAGGCAGTGAAACTTTCATGCTCCGCATTTGAAGGAAATTGGATTTCATTGTAAGAAATGCAGTGATGTAAGAACGGCAATATTGGAACGTAGTGATGTAGCTGAAAAAATAGTGTTTCTAAGAACAATGCATTCCATCAGAAGCCAGTGTGACGTTAAAATTTATTACTTGCATGAAACCTGGTAAACCAAAACCGTATCAGGTGAGCTTGTTATCAAATGGGGGGGGGGGTGAGATTGGGGGTTTAAAAGTTTGGATTGGCAAAGGATGTTTCCTGTCAGAAAGCAAATTATTATTTCCTCTAAATTTAAGACCCCGTGTAATTATCATGCAGAAATGAGTGCTCGTTTTTTAATAAGTGCTTGCTATTTTTAGCCCGAGATCGGCTACAGTAATGGGCAATGCAAGTATACCTACACTCTGTAATGAAGTGGAAGGTAGCATAATCTAACACAAAGAAATCCGATATAATGACTGGATTATCCAATAGGCAGTTCCTTTTGCCTCATAACAAACACGAGAAGAGTTGCTGCAGATTGTTAAATTAAATAAATCACAAAAGTGCTATGAATTATCCACCACTGACGTGAAACTTGGACTCAAAGTAATACTACCGCCTTACTACTGCTAGTAAAGTCTGTTTAATGAACGGGAGTGCAGTGACCGCTCAAAGGAAACTACTCTCCCGCCCACTTATGACCGTCATAAATCTATCTCCACACTTCAAAAATGGAACACTGTCATTGAGCACCAATAGGAACCCTGATTTTCTCGAAGTGACAGTCGCATGTCTTCTCCACGTGGAGTCTCAGTTGCCAAAGTTCCAACTTCCATTGGAACTGTTTCAATACGTGCAGAAATTCGTTATGTGTCACGATGTGGAGACCGTGGGAGGGAAATGCAGTAATAAATGCAATTGAAGTAGTAGATTACTTTCAGTCAAGTGAAAATAATCAAAGTGATGACAATAGTGTGAATAACTGGGCCGAGTTATATTACTGGAAAAGCCTCAAAAAAACAAAATTATAACGGGAACTGTTTCTAAGCAAATTCGAGCGCTTGTTTGGAACACATAAATATGTACTGCAAAATAATCTTGGTAAGGGTCATGCAATGAACCTGATAAATTCTGGGTATTCACAGAAATACAGTAAGAAATATTGTGACGAAAGGAATACCAAAGACGCCGATCAAGTGTGAAAACAAAAGGAAATGTTTCTCTAAAGTAGTTAATTTCACATGCATTTTAATTCGTCGAGAAATTTATAGATTCTATGCAAAAGGGAGAGCGCCCACCTTAGACGAATTGGTTGCACATTTGCAAGAAATTTATGATTTTCCTTATGGGCACTGCACTTTGAGTGGTCTCCTAAAGGAGCTGGGTTTCAAATACTGTACATTGAATAAGATAAGGGTTATTATGGAATCCAGCAGAATTGTAGCTTGGATATATTTATCAAAACTATGGAAGTTTTGCAGTACGATATATTTGTCAAAGCTAAGGAAGTTTTGCAGTAATGGACATAAGATAATTTATTTAGCTGAAGCCTCGTACGATACCCATGACGTATCGAGAAAGGTGGCAACCTTGCAGAAAGATCTGGGAGAAGGAGGGCCGGTGTTGTAAAACGATTATAAGGGTTCGTCAAAGGCAGCGGCCGACGTGCACACTAGTTAACTAAACAGACTTTACAATCCAATCGAATTAGTATGGGCACAAGTGAAGGCGTATATGTAGTACAGAAAAGTAGCAGAAGTGTGGAGCCTGACACAGTAGCACGTGGAAAGCATTACTGCAACAAAGTGGCACGGCTATGTCCAGAACGCAGAAAAACTTCACAAAGATGATTTAAGAGCGAATTATCCAGGGATGCCGTCATGGGACCTTTTATAGTGAACCTACGGGATTCTGACTCTGAAGGCAAATGCAGTGGCCAAAAATAAGGTAAAATATATAGAGTAAGTTATATATATATATATATATATATATATATATATATATTGACGTTTAATAACAAAGGTATGTTTTACAGTTGGCACCAACTGCACGTACTTGCTTCGCCCCTCCGCTTAGCCCTCTCTAGAAACAGTTGCACAGCAGCACTTCCCCTACGTTCCCCTATTTGGCGTTCTAATGTCATTTACTGTCATCAGTCGTGACGTTACTTCATTAAAAAAATAGTCAAGTGACTCAATTAACTAGTGATGGACCAAATGAAAGTTTTACACAATCGATTGCTAAGCGAAAGTACCCTGCAACATTCGAAAGTTTTGATTTGGTTATTCGCATAAAATATTTACTTGTAGCCACAGCAACTTCACGGTCTAGGTTTGTGTTAGAAGTATACTTGCAGTTTCCATTACGGATGTAATCGCGGGTTTTTTATATGGTGCAGAAGCAATGAGAAAAGTTTACAAGAATAGGAGTTCACTAAATTATATTTTCATGAAAAATTAGGTAAATTTGCCTAAAAAAGGTCATTGATCGGTTTAAAGCTGTAATTGGCAAGCTGTTTGTCATTCCTTTTCTCTTCATTCAAATATTATAAATTATTTATGGTTGGAGATAATACCTTTCTCCAAGCTTAAAGATAATATACACATTCCATTAATGGCAGTAGTGAAATGCAATTTAATTTCTTATGAAATATTTCTGCAGATTTTTTCTTTTAAATTCAAGATATGCAGGATATAATAATGTAGATGCAGCTGATCTGAATAGAGATGCACATATTAATTAACTAATTTTCGTAATTAATAAACATAAAAACAACTCTCCATTTCCAGGCGAGGTTAGGTATGAAATGATGCAGAATTTAGATAAAATCGACACACAAACACTAAAGGAAGGATATTCATATGTTTTAAAAACAGGAAAAATTCTAATACTATGGAGTTTATTTTTATATCCTACCATTCTGACACCCAACAAGGTTCCAAATGATTCGACTAATTATAGACCAATGGTGCTCTCAAGTGTATTAAGAAACAATTTCGTGAAAGTTGTTGACAATAGAATGACCTTCTATTTGACAAGATATGCCATTTGGTAGAAAATCAATATAATTCAGAAAGAAATTTAGCATCATGAACAGCTTATCCATCTTGATTTCGGAAATTCATAAAAGCAAGGTAACAAATGTCTTCTAACAGCAAGCCTAGCTAACAGCTCCGCATATGACTCGGTCCAATTTAATATGTTAGACAGAAGAGATTAATATTCCGTCAAAAATATCGAGATGCTTTGTCAGTCTTATGTCAAACAGAGAAATTACATTGCGTCCAAATTTTTATTCTGGTGATATTAGAATAACAAATCTAGGACCTATCTCAAGGTTCTTCATTGAGTTTTATTTCTTATTTTATTTACACTTGTAAATTAACTCACAGTCTTACTCCAAATGTGGAAGATTTACTTTTGCTGATGATTTATTGTTATAGTCAAGGTGCAGTCCAAATGCTGCGGAACACAAAATTAATGACTTCAAAAATGACATAAATGATATATGATTTCTAGGGTCAATTAGAATAAATATTAACTTGTATTAAACCAATTAGATTACTTCGTAAAAAGTATAAATATAATGAAAAATGAATTAATAATTAACGAGCAAGAGATAGAAAATAATCAGGTCCTCAAATTTTAGATCTGGGAGGAGTCACGTAAATCATGTAGTTAAAAAAATAACATTTCATATGTATTCAGACATATAGCAGGAAGGAAGTGGGGAACACATGTTTATACATTAAATATATTATTCAATAACCTAGTCCACTCAGCTATGGAATTTGGAATAATATTAATTAGCAAAATTTCTATTGATTTAAACGGAAAACTAGAAACATGTTTAGAACATAGTAAAGCAATTCTTAGGTTTCCCTAAAAATTAACTCTAAAAGAATGTAATATATCACGATTGAGATTAAGATAGCAATTGCTTACATGCAAATTCTTAGCAAAGGTGAGTTATTTTATGGAGGATAACCCTATTAATAAATTCAGTGAAATGCCTACAAATGCATTACAATATTATGAAGAAAACTTTCTGCCTTTGTATATTTGGGAAAAGCATAATAAAAGGTTCAAGACAAATGGTTTACCTAGTTTACCAATATACTGTGTACATTACGGTATAATTATGTTTCAAGTAGAACTTTCGAGGAAGACAGGAGTAAAGTGAAACTTCAATTTCTTGAACTAGTGGAGAAATTCCCATCAAAGCTTTCGACTACCATCTACACGAATGGATTAAAATTTCCTAAGGAGGGTGTGGGAGCAGCAGTTTATATCAATAACAATGAAAATAGTATTAAAATTAAGCTAAATCATCCATATACTCAGCTGAGCTTTTCGCCATTCGAACACCCATCTCATATATTTACAATAAAAAGCAATAAAAGTGTTGTATTTTCTAGTTATTATAGGTATGGGTTTTGGTAAATTAAAAGGGCCTATAGCAAATTTGTTAAAAACGTTCTTTAGTATAATAGAATTGGAAGTAAAACACAAACTCTTAATAGCTAATCAGGAAGGATTAAGCATCAAATTAATCTGAATCACATGACACAGCATTATCATTGGAAGCTGTAAAGTGGATCTATTGGCAAACATTCCCAATGAAAGATACTTAATGCAAACCTAGTTACAAGACCATCTACAAATAAAGAAAAATAAATGGAATTTGACGATAAAAGTGTAATTGTGAAGTCATGAATGAAGCTAAACGTGCTCATTACATAGTTGTAATTATTTAGTTTACCTATAATGTATGTCATTGTGCTGGGTTAGATTAACCCATTGAAATTTAACTAAACTTTTCGAAATTGTATTCACGTGCTGATGCATAATAGCTATTTGAGTTAAATTTCCATTAGTTGAGTAGGATATGGATAAACAATTCTATGTAAAATCAAACTTGTTATTCAGTTTTTGTAATCTTATTAAATTCCGATTCGTGTAATTATTTTGATTTTGTTGCTTTTAACCAAAATTATAAAAGATGGTTTACAAGAATAGTGTAGTGCTAATAAGAAAACTTCGGTATTAAATGATGAAATGCTAAATGTTTTTGTTTCATCTTATTTTAAAATGGATCTTAAGAGCAGTTCTGAGAGTGACGTTACAAACAAAACTCATGTACAGGTTCCACTATTTTTACAGTATTTGTACTCGGACAGTAGCAACAGCGTCAGTTCTACAAATTATCAAAACAGCATTTCAGTCTTTATCATCATTATTGGTGCACACTCTCATTATTTATGGCATATATTCTAAATGTTTGTTTAATTTTGCCTCAGGTTGTAACAAAATAATGGACGTTATGGGCATTGTATGCCCATCACGCGCTGCCATGACTCAAATCAACATTTTCACCGGAGACGGGAAAGCCTAGCAGGTTAAATCAAAACTGCATTCAGGTAACATATACTTGAGACTCTCTGTAAACTCCGACAGTAAGAATTAGTTACCTCCTCAGTCATGGAATAAGCTGGGCATTTTTCTCTCCATTTTTCCAGACTAATGACTATGCAAAATCCATAGGTAAGGTTAAAAAGATTTCATTCAGCCAATTAATAGTGGTGAAATGTGTTTGTCTGGGTCAATAATTAAAATAACAAGATTCCTACGTTCTAATTTAGTATATTCTGCCCTTTTATCAGTTCAAACCTTTATGTTTTCTTCAGGACTACCTTCTATGTAAGTAAGAAATGCGTATTTCTTTAGCTACTGTCGCTGCATTGTTCCTGATGGGAACTTGTTGCTGACCTCTTCGAATCATTTCTTAGGTCTGTACTTGAAATTGTATTATGGTGCTTATGCACTTGAAAATGCTCGTGAATAGATTGAAAAAGCCATTAACTTTTGAGTTAACAGAAAAGTTGTTCATTTATGTCATTGGAGAATATAATAGTGTTATTTACGTCATAATTAAAACAAGGAATGTCTTTTTCGATTAGTTTTCAGGTTGTAGACATTGACAGCTCTGTGTACTGCATATAATATTTTTGGCAACAATAGAATTTGAGCTAGCTTCCATTTTATGCGTAGCTTAGCGTGTGTTAAGATATATTCCTTCACAGATGAGAAAGTCTCCGAGTGACGAGACGCAGGGGGGTAAGCGAAGGTCCCCACACCCTCCCTGGACAGGTTTATGTCACCCCATGTCAGTTCAGTTACAGACCATTCAAAAACATTCTGACGGCTTCTACTTTTGTGAATGAATCTTCTCGGTTTTAATGTACAGAGTGAATAGGGCGCATGTTTTTTTAACGTTCTGCTCCTTGTATAGCAAGCGTTCTCTGCCACACACATTCGCTGTCCTTGTGCCACAGCACATTCCTTACAGGGATTTTCTTTGCGTTGCTATACTATACCTATTACTGTTAATGACTTCAATTTTATGCTTAGGGACTTCATTATCACTTTAGAGCATTTATGTTGTAGTCATGACTCTTCCACTGTCGTCTTCGTTTTCATTTTATTAGGAACATCCTGGTATTCCCATGTATTATCTGTATAATAGTTGTATTAGAAATTAATTTAGAAAATTCACTATCCAGACGTGAAATAAGTATAAGATTTGCTAGTGTTTAAAAATGGTGTAATAATTTGGTTAAAATTTGATGTCACAAATTTGAGTTTATACACCATTGTCACCTGATACAGATTTAATAAACACTGAAACTTTTAATTGTTGATTGTACATTAAACACATCACAATTTTTTGGTACTGAACTTGTGGTTAGCTATTGCTCGCCATTGGTATTTTATTTGGAATATCCTTTGCAGTCTTTGCCAGAGCATTTAAAATAAACACTAACAGTTGAACTTTCATCTTATTATCTTAAGAGGGAGAGAGTTAAAAATGTTTCAGGGATGTTTACTATGGTGATAAGCATATAACATTATTTACTTTAGTCCAGTTAAAATATAATGTACAGACGGAATGAAAAGAAGGTAAAGCAGAATATCCTCAATTTCACTTTGGAGTCATAATACCTAGTATTGATCTTAAAATGTGTTCAAACCAAATAACTGTTTTGGTAGCTTCAAACAAGAAGATAATCCTTTATGAACACATTATTAAACATGACTTCTTCCGTATTGTTTTCAATTTTAAGTACTTTATGACTAAAATATCTAACAGTTTACTGCTTCAACAGCTTCAGTTTAAAATAATGTATTAATGTGTAGCAAAAGGGTACTAATCCATAAAATAAATAGTAAATTGCAATACATCATGTCTAGGGGGCGTGTTTTAATGAAACCGAAATGCTTGAAAAATGACATATATACAATGACCTAAAAATTTAATGAAAATGAGTTAATAAATATAAAAGTGACCTAAAAATTGGATTTCCTAAAAATTACTAATCAAAAGTTATAAACTATACTTATAAGTTAATTATAATATATATTAGTTATAGGATATATTGTAAGTTAATAATGGATTATTGAATTAATAGGTATACATATTTAATTCTCAACAGTAAAAATTAGAGAATAAGAACTAAATTCACGAATTAATTAGCAATTTGAGTATACCTAAAATAAATTTCTTTTATAAAATCAAAGGTAATGGCATTCATTGGGAAAGAGCCAATTAGAACAAAAATAGTTATAAATAATCGTTGCGTTGAACAGGTAAGCCATTTTATCTACTTGGGAACTGATGTTAGTTATGACAAGGAATATGATGTCTACAATAAAATATGCAAATTTCAAAGAGTGTGTGGAACAATAAATAGAACATTTAGAAGCAAAAGACGTAAAAAAAAAATTAAAGTTCTACAAAGTTATGGCTGTACCTATACTGAATACGGAAGTGAGACTTGGACGTTAACTAAAAAGCAACAGAGTAAAATACAGGCTTCAGAAATGAAATTCTTGAGAAGTGTGAAAGGATGCACGAAGAGGGACTTAATAAGAAATGAAAATATAAGAGAAGAGCGGGACATTTTTAGTATGAATGATAGGTTAAAAGGTCTCAAACAAAAATGGAAGGAACATAGACTTACAAAACAAATATTACAGTATCACCATAAAGGTAGGAGATCGGTGGGCAGACCCAGGAAATGATGGCTGGAGGACTTTGAAGGCAGAACAGGCACTTGATTGCCTATGCCATGAAGTGAAGAAGAAGAAGAAGAAGAAGAAGAAGAAGAAGAAGAAGAAGAAGAAGAAGAAGAAGAAGAAGAAGAAAAGTATACCTAAAGTACAATACATTTATTAGAAAAAATGAAAACTACACCTTTAATTAGCAGTTATCCATTCCATTACAGTAAATAACGGTGTAAATTCGAAGATTCTCGAATATGAAGGAGCGTTGGTTGTCGGCGAGGACATTGTTGTGCATCGAGAAACTTCTGTACAATTCCGCGCTGACTATAGCACCACATTTGAATAGCGACAAGTCACTGGGTGTATATTATTATTACATCTCCACAGTTTCAAAACTTTTCCCTGAATGTACTTTAACTATCGTGCAAAATGTTTTGCATCCTGGACTTTTTTTCTAATACATTTGTAAACTTCTTCAAAATCTTCTTGCCAATTTCACCGGTCACGATATTCGGTGTGTTTTCATCTTTCTTAATCATAGCTATAGCCTTGTCTAGTGCAATGCCTCTTTCTTGAAGATTTTGGATTGTAGATTGTAAACAACCAATTTCTAACTTGATATAAGCTAACTGCCCCTCTAATTCACTATCTTGGACTACCTCAATCGCTCTAGCATCCTCCGCGTCCAGGAAATTTACAAAGGACTTCACGTTTGAAAATGTGCACAAAAATAAAAATAAGCTTCTAGCCATCAGCCCCATCGCGTCATCATTGGCTGTGGAGGTAATGGAATACCACGAGAATGGGATTTGTATTTTTCTCTGCATGCGAGGGATTTGAAGAATATAATTTTAGTATTTGAAATAAGTGCATTTATTTGCGGAAAGTGTGACCTCACTCCTTCCGCCGCTCTATGTAAGTCATGTGACAAACAGATTGCATGTATTATTCGTGGATAGAAGTCCTTGATTGATTTTGCCGCTGTAAACATATACGGGGGGGGGGCTTCAGTAATAAGGAGCCGTACATCCTCATACCGGATCCCATTAGGCCAAAGCAACGACATGAAATTATCGAACAGAATACATATACTTGAATGATTTACTTCGTCTAACACTTCGAAGTCAGCAAAAATATTTTACCTGGTCCATCCAGCTCTAACGTCCCTTCTATAACATTTGCTACGTATTATCTTTCAAAATAGTAAATGTACACTTTCCGCGGGTGCCATTAAGGCGATCCGTTACTGGAGGGTATGAAAACTGAATCGGCCATGTTTGTAGATGCACCTATAGTGTTGGGGTCACCATATTAAATTGTAACTCACTTCGAAGATTTCTAAGGCTATATTAACGCAATATGATGGACAGACTAAATATCGCAAAGCAAGTAGCAATTCTCTTGAAATTGAGCTATTAACTACACGGTGTTGGAGATTGTTCAAGGAAACGGAAAACCCTTGGAATTATAATTTTAGCAGATCCGATGCTATGCTGTGCCATATTGTGTATATAAACTTCTCTCGTAACTCAGTGGCAAAGTGCAGACTGTGATAAGCGGCGGGAAAGTTCACAGCTCGAAACCTGACAAATTTGCATACTTTCTATTTGCAACTTTTTACTTTGTTAGACGCAAACTGATTTACAAATGTGCTGTTGCGGCTAGGCTGTCTCTACGTGGTATTGCAGAATATCAAAGATAATGGAAGACGCGCGTAATGATGATTTTAATAGAACCAAACTCTACATTTGTACATAAAGGCGCCCCGACACCCGGTGTCATAGCTCATTATTAAAACGTATGCTGTATCAACAGGACAGCGAGTTCACGGTTCGAATCCCAGTGTAGAGTCAAAATTTTTGTTCCAAAATGTCTATTTTGATAGACTCAGTAACATCTAATTTACAAATGTTCTCTTTTGGCTAAGTTATTTCTAGCTGTCATTGGAAGATATGCAAGAGGAGGAGAAACACGTGAAACGATGGTTTTTATAGAACCACCACCTATCATATAGGTATATATCCTACATTGCAGTGTCTGTTGTTGTTACTCAGTGATGAAATCACGATGCATAAAATGGGCAAAGAGAGCATTGCTAGAGCCTAGCACATGATCGTGCATGTTTTATTCTATCACTTTCCTTAGTAATATGCGGTAATGCATCAAGTTACAGTATTCCTCTTGCTACTAAGTCAATACAACATAAATTCAAAGAGAATACCAGTAGGTTAAATAATAAATTTTTTAATGGATCCAACCGATAAATTCTATTTACAATCCATCTGATCATAACAATAAACTTACATATAAAGAAACAATAAACTGAAGAGTTTCCAAAAAAAGAAAGCTGCAATATAACTCTGCGTAATGCAATGGGATATAGAGTATAAAACTGAAAGGGTATACTCTGTGTCACTGCTAGCTACAAAATAGTTCCTCCACTTATTAGAAATTAGAAAAAGACGACGACACGTAAGAATAATGGTGTTTAAAAATTCAGTTATGAAACTATTACTTAATTATGAAGCCACGTCATATATTAAGAAAGGAATTAAATTATGAAGCATTTCAGAGTTAAAAAGATTCTCCTACAATAAATAATTAGACAAAACGGTGGTGGTGGTGTTTTAGGGCCCGTCGACAACGAGGTTATTTGGGTAATTAGACAAAGCAAAGAATTGAAAGGAAAATAGAAATCTTAGATTTTAGAATCTGCTGCAACCGACCGCACTACGATTACCTCATTTTCTCGTGCATTTTTGGAGCCAGTGCAGTACACAGGTAGGGGATCTGCTGATTGTGTTTCCATAGCTCCATCGTAAACCCGATTCCCTCGCACATTGTCTGGTCGAGTTCCTTCTATTCTTTTACCATGATGTTTTTCCTGTTCTTGCATATGTACTAATGTCATGTAGTAATAACTTAGCAGTAAGAGAGTATTTGTAAAATTGGTTGTTATTGCGACTAACAAACTAAACATTTTGGGATGAAAATTTTTGGTAATGAGCTACGAGAGCCGTCGTTTAGGCGCCGCTTGTGTACATGTTGGTTCTATTAAAACCATTATTCCGCGTGTTTCCCTATTTTCTTTGTTATTCTGCAATGTCACGCAACGGCTGTATGATACTGTACATTTACTTTCTTGAAAGATAATACCGAACTTCCTTGTCCGTGCTTTCATCAATGTAAACATATTTTCTTTCCTGTGACGTACTCTCTTATATTTCGCATAGTTTCTTCGTAGCCTAATGAAATGTAATTCTTTCTTATTGTTGACTCGTCTGGTGAACAATACCCCATGTAATGTTCCAGAAAGTTTATCAGCCCAGCGTTATTCAACTCTTTTAGAAGAATACTTACAGACAAAAGCACGTCACATAACTCCTTAAAACCTCGGAACCTGTATCAATATTTAATCCTGTACTCTCAGAAAGTAGCATTTGCGCATTATTCCGCTTCTTAGAATGTTCCACAGCCCGCTAAATGTTTGTCACGTCCGATATGTCGCTGCACTGTGAATCGATTCTCAGCTGCTACCTTAATTTTATAAAGCTTACAAAACAATAGAACCATTTGTAGAAAAACTAGCTCACCATACTCGTTAAAAATATTCTTTAATCGAGTAGCAGTATTGGGATAACCTTCGACATAATGTATGGAACACGTAGATAGCACCATATTGTACAAATCGTCTGGTTCCTAACGCAGTAACACAGTTGCAGCTCCAAACAGTGCGAGGCAATGAGTAAGGGAAATACCCCACAATGAAGTCAACACAAACGGAGCCATGCGTTTAAGTTTCGCGTCATCGCAAGAGATGGTGCAATTTAAAAATTATTATTCATATCCTAATATGCTTAAAATTACCGAAAATGCCCTGAAATATTAAGAAATGTCATCAGAATCCACGCCCTGATCATGACTTTAGTTTCTGCAGTAATTAACATGCTTCATTATTGTAAGATGTCTCCACCCCACTCATAAAATTCTGTTGTCAATTTAAAAAAAAAAAAAAACATTGACACAGATTATTACTTTTCTATTAAATATATGGTAGACATGTAAATAAAACATACATGTTTTTTTTGGTAGTGTTTTGTCTTTGTTGACTTTGTGTTATATCTATTTATTGGTTATAACAATTCTTAAAAATATCCTGATGATGGGCGCGATGTTCGCTCCCGAAACGTCGATTTCTAAACATATTTTCACCTGGCATGTTTCCCGAGTATATCTTGAATATATTCGACGACAGGAAAGCTTCAGATCTTATTTTGAGATCATACCTTACCTATATGTATTAATTATCCAGCAAAAGGGAGGAAAAATTCTCTAATTTTGTAAATGTAGCACTAGATTTTCGGTTATTTATTATAACACATGCTTTTTAAATTTTTGTTTACTTCATCTGAAAACTCAATGGTTCTAGAAATAAATCATATTGTGAGAAGATACCATGCCTTCTGTATAAGTTAACATCAACTACATCAATGGTAACATAGTACAGGCTCAAACTTTGCACCAACTTATGAATTATCCAATACCAGATTTTGGAAACTTAAATAATGTTCTAGTTAAAATGGCAGTGCTTGGTAAGTTTTATTTAATCTTATCATGTGTTGGTAGACAATGTCAACTCTGTACCAAGGACGTTCATAATTAGATGCATCGATGCTCACAAGCAAAAAAGGAATGAAGAAAATGCATATAATCACTTACGAAATGTTGTGGCGATG